>DWME01000499.1:0-32924 GCA_018244795.1 Parelbella ahira ahira
AGCGCAATTCCATAATTTATTTTAATATCTAAATAACATCAATTTAATCAAGGCCGTCATGGCTCATACACTACATGTAATATTGTTAAATATGTATTTCTGCAAGAAATTTATTACTAATGAATTAATAACAGCATACAAATATACGTACCTATATATAATAAGATGGATCCGCGGTTTATATAACTTCAATACATTTTAAATGGAAAACACAATTGGTTCTTTCCCGAGCAGTGCGTACAACTGATCGTGTCGTTTATAGCGTCTGAGAATAGTGCAAGTTTCCGCTCGAACGTTCCCCGGCGCTGGGAGACGATTCTTTTACAGGTTTTAAAACGCTGCACCATATATGTCGCTTCGGTGAATCTTATCGTTACGTTTATTGAAATCTCCGTGTCTCACTTTCCGAGAATCATTGCGGGATAAAATTGTAGCTTTTCTTCCATTTTAAATTCAACTGACGATTATTAATAAGCAATTAAACATAATAATGGGATGGATAGATTGTATTTTTATTATGATTGATTTTTCCGGCCCATTAAACACATGTTAGGGGAGATTTATATATGTACATATATCACGCTGTAATCTAACATGGGCTGTCGTTGTTTGACGGTACTATTTCTATGTGATTGGGGTATCCTTAATTTAGATTTATAGAGTTCCTCTCAAAACAAGGTTATCGTCATTAAGGTCGGTTAAGGGCATCGTCTGCCATTTAAAATAAAGTCTCTCCATTTAAAATAAAGGATGTCATCGTTAAAATACTTATTCAAATCCTTTTGGCAATTTAATTTGAGACGTACGAAGATGACATAATATGTATGTATGAAAAGAATCCACGAGGCACACATTTTATTCCTTGTCTAAGACACTAGACATTGCTGTGAAGATATTTTAATAAAGCCTTATTTTATTACATTCTATTCAAACATATGAAAGTGTAACTTATAAAAAAGTAGGGTTATCTTATGAATTCCAGTAAAGACCGTTATTTTAGCAAAAATGTAGGCGACCTTTAATAAAATGGAGGCATATTGTAAGTGGTCTCTAGGTAAAGTCGATTTAGTCTGCATTCAAGGAACCTACGGCCTCCATACGGGTTTTCTATTGTGCTTGCCTTCTTCGACTTCAATATAATTTGAGGCATTTTTCTGCACACATCGCCTTTGTTGTAGGAATCCATCTTTCTATTATAAAGATTTTTCACTATGGGAACTCCTTGCTCAAAGCCGCTTTGTCAATTTTGCGGGAATTATTGTGAATATCTCAATCGATTATCCTTTAGATGGAATTGAAATTATTCCGAATTCCGTAAAAAACCTAAGGATTTCTACATTCTGTGTCCTTTTATGTACACATAAAGTGATAATTTTATAATTCTTTCATTGTAGTTTTTAGGTTCAGGAAGTTAGCGCAGATTTTAAATGTACGGCTACCATTAAAATTAATAGCTAGAGTCTGTACAAACATTGTAGAATATGAATACTGAAACGTATCGCAACATTTTCTAAGAAACTGCTTAAAATATCGTAACAATGTCGATGAACCCTGTAGTTTTGTGAAACAATTCTCAAATCAGCCGAACAAAACATGTAACGACTGTTCGACTTTCCCCATTATTTCTGGTCGTGCATTACAAAAGAGTGGACGTACACAATTAGCGAGCTTTGTTTAACATTAAGCGTGTAATCTTTGCTCACAATGCTATAGCTATTCTAAGTCTAACTGTCGACGGGAACGTACAAAATCGAACAATGGGATAATAAACAGTCAGTAATCATTTTAAAAATAGATCAATACCGGTTTCTCGGCGGAGAAGCGTTTGCGACCGTGAAAGAACAAAGTGGCTACTGATTTGTGGTGTTCGACGTCGCGTACAGCGCCCCATTCCTAGAGAGAATGTGCGATACGTAGATAGATGTTACGTATAACACATTTCAGATGTGCTGAGCAAAAAGAGCAAGTTGGCGGCTGCCCAACCGACTGTACTGGCGGCTTGTTTTATACGTCACATTAATTAAGCATCAGATAGAATCTCGTATGACGCTCTCTGAGATATTTACGATAAGCCCTCAAAGTAGTAAACATGATATTTGGACCAACAGTCGACAGGTGTTTCATTCTGACAAAATCACTGTCGACGTAATTTTAGATTTTGCGCTAATTCCTTATAAAATATAATAATAGTAAAATGTTTTGCATAATACACATAAGCCTCTGTAACCATGTTAACGTTATAAAGTTTAATTAAACTCATTTTCAAATATCCATTATCATTTCATTATATCGTTCAATTAACGTCACAGCGTTAACGCTCGCACTATAACCTTCCCGCTGTTTCTAATTTAAGCTCATCATTATTAATTTGTCATGTGGCAGTCAGTTTACATTTGTTTTAATACGAGCTAATCATCTATTGGGTACTCCTTGTTAAATGTTTGTGATTAATGTACGAACGATTTACAAATATTAAAAAAAAAATATTAAGATGTGAGAATAGTAGTAAGTACCGTAAAAAATAAGTTTGTGAAAGAAGCTCATGACATGTGTTTGTAATAATATTTAATAAATCATATAATATTGTGTTTTTGTTTTCTTTTAAGACCCAACTGTATATGTTGCTCGTAACTAACACCTTCGCTTACAGTAAATATATTTTCAATATTCTTTTAACTAACACTTACTGTAAATATATTCTCTATATTATTTTACATTTATTTGAAGTTATATATTTAATGTGCATTTATATTTGGGTATGTATAATAACTTTATTTATTATTTGATTTTTTATTTGTAACGTCTTTTCTCTCGCTTTCCACGCTATCTGTGGGAATGATTTCGTGAATAGCAACTGATGTATGTAACAGTCAGCCGTTGTTATGATTTTTCTGTCAATACCTAATCCTTTCTACTTACAGCATATTTATTTTTATTCTTAAAGGGTCTGTTTTGACTATCATTTAACAAAATTATCGATACTTGATTTTAACATATTATTGATTCTAAATATGTCTAATTGTATTAATGTTATAGGACAAGTTTGGAAACAAACTGAGAGCCTTTTTGGATGATCTAAACTAGCAGGTAGAATAGAAGGCGGGTGTATTGGTTTTTCATTATTAATTAATGTAATTGAGGAGTGAAGTGTTTCAAAAAGCGGAAGCAGTATCCTTTTCGCTCTCTGGATCCTTTTATCATTGCACTGTCGGAACTCAGATCTCCTCTCATAATGAGAGGGTTAAAGCCATAGTCTGCTACGGTGGCAAAGTTGGCAGGCTTCACATGGCTTAAAGATTTTTTTTATAAATTCTAAGGCGTACAGGTTTGATCATGATGTTTTCCTTAACTGTTATAGCAAGTGATATGTAATCTTAAATGACCTTTTTTTTATAAAGAGGGGTGCGTCATGGATTTGGCCACTCGGCTATCAATGCTGACCTAATATAATAATCTGTAATGGCAGAATCTTCGCCTTTTAGTTTGTTAGCCTTTTCCGTTAAATAAATAAATAAACTAAAGACAAACCAACAATCTCGTAATGACTCGGCCCGCAAAAATTGTAAGGTTTTATTTATTTATGTGCGAAATATTTCTGTTTATTCCAAGTAATCAACACGAGTACGAATGTAGCAGGTACAAATGTGCTAATAATGTTAATGTTGCTAATTATCGAGGTAAGATGTCGGATATTACGCCTCACACGGTAAGTACTACTGTAAGGGTCAGTTGTTTTGTTTTTCAAATATTGTGGCCTTGTACAGCCTTTTAACAGAGTTGGCCTTGGTCGCGTGGCAGCAGTGACAGCTGCCCGCTGCCGCTTCGAGACATTTATTTGCACCGACCGTGATAGAACATTAAGAGTAGGAATTTTACTAACAATAAATTTAATGTCACTGTTAATGTTTATTCTTAATAAGACAGAATAATATTTGTAAGGGTGGTGTGAATTAGTTCGGGTTCAGTTACTAATAGTAGGTATCTGAGGTGTTTGGAGTTTGCCATAAAATCGTTGCTACTCATGAGAATTGAGACGGTTACATTTCGTATAAGTAAAAGCCAATAGGGGATGACAAAGCGAATGTGTATATGGACAAAAACAGTTAACCAAAATGTGCTACGCAACGCTCGTAATTAATTAACATTTATTGATTAAAATATGCTTAAAGCACAATTTAATACGATCAGTAAAAAAGTACAAGAGCTGTCTTATCATCGTTGCTCATGATATGTTAACCTCTTTGTAGGAAATTGTCAAAAATGTAAATTCTTCTGTTTCTCCCTTCGGGGAAATACAGGGGTGATGTAGTTTTATAGTAAAGATGTAAGGTAGAAGATTTTATAATGTCATGTTTATCATAAAAGAGCTTAACTCTTGACTAAAACTTACGGATTCTCCCTCACTTCTTCGTTCCAAGCTTAGTGAGAAAGGACCGAAACAGACCCGTAACTTGTCGGAGTGCTCTAAAACATGCGTCAGTTAACCCTCTTATGATGCATATGTCAAGCAACTTAGGATTTAATTAATATCTAAAACTTAATGAAATATTGGTCACAAATCGAACTGCTTATACATATATCATTACAGTTATAAAACGAATCATCAATTAATACTTAAAACTTAATTAATAATTAATACTTAATGAAATGAGTAACAAATCGAACTACTAACAAATCATAATAGTTATACAGTAAATTATCAATTTCTATGTTTAAATATAATATAAAAGTATATATATTTATCAAATTATTGGTCAGGAAAAAGAAAAGTCTTTATCAGATAATGGATATTAAACAATATATTTTAATAAATTGATATGTTTTCAAACGCAAGTGCCCACGTTCGCAGACTGCTCAAACATAAGTTTATTGTCTTTTATGTCTCACGGGTCTTAGACTTATCGTACGAATAGGTACGTATTAGGCAGCTTATTGTTTTTTAAAATTTCTCACGGATCTCTAGCACTAATAATATACCATAGATACTAGTTCTTTTCTATTACATGTTCCAGTTAGTTAGTATGCGGTAATTTACCTAAATACACATGTGTACAATATGTCAAATCGTGTTCTTGAGCGTTTACGAATAAAGCTATATACAATATACCGTGCAGGGAAGTCACTATTTATACGTGGCGGAGCTGAGCGCTATCTCAATGATTCAGTACTATATTCAATTGTGAGCAGCTTACATCAGCAACTGTCAGCACGGATACCTACTTGGCCGTACCGAGCTCGTGTCTCATGGCTGTGTCATGAGACGGATGAGGCTCAGGAAACAGTCACCTCGCTGTTATTATCTGATGCCATTAATCGTAGTGTCAGCGATAGTTTTCTGTTGTTAATAAGGTAATCGAATTTGCTGATTAGTTAATAAGGGTTAGTATATGATTTTGCGATAGTGAAATGACGAACTTTAATAATGTTGATTGATTATAGGGAAACTTGGACTTTATTGTCTAGTGAAAGAATAACAAATGTAATCAATTCTGTTTATTTGAGCACTCGTAGCGATTTAAAAAGTCGGAATTTGGTTGGGCATATTTCCGTGAGGGTTTCGTTTTGGGGGTAGTTAAGAAGTATGTCTAGTTTGTTACAGTTAGTTAACGATTTCTAAACCCCAATGAGTGCTTGATTGAGTCCTCTTAGGGTGCTTAAAATACCAGGTTGGTCAATACCTTATGCCGTACAAAATATTATAAAAATACTGCATCTTAACTGTCAATATAAAACAATGAAAATTAAATGTATAGAGTTGTTCGATGTAAACTGTTTTAAAATAATATAACGATATACATTATTTGAAGGCAATAACATATATTTTCATAGCAACACAGGTAGGTAAATATAGGTGTTACCACGATTAATAGAAAATCAGTTCATATTGAGTATTTTAATACTTTATCTAATGTACAATTCGGTTATTGCGAAAAAAAGAAAACCTTTTGTGGGTATACCAGTGCCAACCGAAAAGAATATTCCGGAACAAGCATGCACTATGTAGTATTATTATGTTAATGTAAGCTGTAGTTTGCTTAGCCTGTCCCATAAGCGGTGTCGTCTGTAACACGCGCAAACAGACTTAGACAGCGTAAATATATTCGAACATTTCGAGCGAGACCTTGTAAAACTTATAATATCGCGGCGTGCAATGCCTTTTGAAACATTTGTATTACATAAAAAAGGTTTCTTTCAACGTGCACGTTTCCCGGCAAACTAGGCTGCGTTTTCTTTGGCGGCGTCCTAGGAAACCTCGCCGTGAGTAAACAGCGTGGCACGATTTATGCGCAGTTTGAGCGGCTTTCGTCTTTGTTCCAGGTAATGACCCCGCTTTCATCGCAGCTTCAATGGGCGCGAGTAAAGAGTTCAGTTAGATACTGGCCACCGTCGTAACGTGGAGACGCCGATGTAACGTTCTCCTTCTGAGCGACGTGTGTGCCACCCAATCATAAATCACCGTTTATCATTAGTTTAATTCCCAGTATAGTTAAAAAACTTTTGATTAGTTTATCTTTAGTTCTGAATATAGTTAAAACACATTCAATTAATTTTCAGTTTTGACTAAATAAATGTTTAGCAGAATATCATGAGGACCTCTGAATTAACTATGTATTTATTATGTATTGCATATCTATGATCGTATTAAATTTCCCCCTACGTATATTAAAATTTCAAATGCAAATTAGTTAGAGTTATAATTATAGAGAATTTGAAATTTAATTCCTAATGGCATGTCATTTACATAATTAAATAAACTGTTAACACTCGCTCGTACACCGTCTAAATTTAAATTTGCCCTGGAACCAAACGAATCAAAGCGTACTAAATCTCTCAGAGATTCTCGGACCAACTGTCAAAAGTTTACCTTCACCTTAGTTTAATTACGAACTAGGGATCTTTGATTTCAATTCTCTTAAGAAAACAAGCTGTAAAGGTCATTCCATCTGATATTTACTAAGCTCACCAATATATAGATAGCGTGTTTTCTTAAGCTTTCTGCGACTACACCCTACGAGTGTATTTACACTAGGGAAGTGCCCAAAATTCGTATTTGCATTCGTTCGGTAATACTTGTTAATCATGAATACCTACTTCATTTGGTATTTAGATATATCGTATTAGGATATATGTATATATATTTGGTATCGCATATCCTTAGTATTTATAATTTTTACTAATGTAAATTGCTTTTCGAGAATAATAGTATGTCTATGTAATAGATAATAATTTGATGAAAACGAATAAAATTCATAAATTGGTCAGTATGAAATGTGAATATGAATAGTTTAAAGAAATTATCAGATAATGATATAACTTTAACATAAATATAATACCGAACGAGTCATAAGCGTAAGCTTAGCGTAAGTCAAATAAAAACAAATTTGTATTCCTATAAGTAGGTTATGCATTAAGTGTGGTTTTAGGAAGCAACCTTGAATTTGCTTGTTCGTTTCTTTCGTTATATAAATATTTTTTATGCACAAATAATTTACCAAAAACATAAAGTTAAGTAAGTACCTACATGGAAACCTTAGCACAGTATAAGACATTAGCCACAGTCACAGACGTGTTCCAACCTCGAAGGACGAAGTTTGACTGTACAAGTACTTGCCTCCTAGCACCTACAGTGTTACAGATTTGAGTAGGTATAATGATAATCAGCTTATAATGATTGACTTATCAAGTCGCAATCGCGCGCTCGCTTCTGTTACGTAACTTCTTAGGTATTATTTTTTAAAGAATTGCGCTTTCGAATATCTTTTCTATTCGCCAGTTGTATGTTAGGCTGTCCAGAACATCCCTACGCTGTACGTGAGGGAGAGGCGGGGCTTGAAGCGTCACACGGCCCGTTCCGACTGTAATGACCCTATAACAGCCCGCATTATTATTTATGTTGTGTAGCTGAGAACGGCATAATAGTACCATAAGAATGAAATAAATTCTCACAAACTTTGAGCTTTCGCCTCGCCAGAACCGAGATAGCACTATTGTTTCACATTCTCCAAAATAATGTCTTTAGTTCGAAGTATTTTGAGTGTAATTCTGTGGATTTTTAATGGGTTTTGATCAGTTCATCGAATAAAAAAAAATCTACACGTTCTTATTATTTCAAATTTAGGATTGAAGATAGTTTTTATTCAAAAATATAGATTTATAAATAACATAAATTCTTATAACATTTATACTTCTGAACATTCTTATATCTTTGTGTCAAGTCCCTTGCGAGGTAAGCAGAGAGCACGGAGTGTCAAATATTTCTATCCTTGCCGACCTGCCGTGCTTCATTCACATCACGAACAAAATCATGGCCGTTATCTGTCTATTTCCAACTACGATGACAGGTATTATTTGTTTCGACCCTGGATTTGATAGGCCAACATGCGCGAACTTACAAGTCTACTGAATTAGTCTTAGCAACTCGTGTAGAACTTCAAAGTCGAACTACGAGTATAAGCACGCGTAAATCTTCCTTCTTTTTTACGTTAATGTATAATCTTATGTAAAAGAGCGTAGTCTAGATATGTATAGTATTTAATTTTCAGCGGTGTTTACAGCCTAAGTATATATATATACCAGCCCATTAGGATTTAATAACTACATCAGGTATCATGGGAGAGAAGACCAACGAAGTGGGAAGCCACAATGACTTCAAGATGAAATATTTCCTATGCGTTTTGCTTTCAGATCATAAAACACAATATTACTTTCTAACTAAAATAACTGTGAAATTAAAAATATTTGCAATCTTAATTGATATTTTCACTTCCATTTATATGGACTCCACGTTATCGAATTTAATAAAGTGTTGAATGGATATCGCAAAACACCGAGGTTTCAACAAAATAACAATATAAAATGTTCGATATAAATGATTACCGCCTGTAGATGCCTTAGTTATGAATATCTGATGAAGCTCTCCTTTTATACAACATCGCCCCACTTCATTATCACTCGTTACTGGAAACTCAATAACTCTCCTGTAAATGCATTTTTTCCTTCGCCGTTTGTTTTTCTTTCACTTCGACGAGAATATTCTGTTGTCAGCTTATTTTATTTTAGGGATAAATAAAGGTGGAACAGTTTTATTATATTATGAAGACATCTACTGCTTGGGAGGATAAATACGAGAGGCGTTGGTAAGCGTTTAAGCGTGTTCCTCGCTACTTGCTATAAAAATATGAGGGTTATGTTATATTTCTTTTCATCTTAATCATGTTTTTTCTTTTGTTTTAGTATTTGTAACGAAGGTTTTGGTATACTACCTACTAGTGTTCTACTGGTAGATACGAATTACACAACTTGTATTTGTCTGCTGTAAAGTATCGAAAGCTACTTTGATTCCAGTATATGGGAAAAGACTGTTTTTAAACGTCATTAGATTAAAAATGATAAAACTCTGAAATGGGTATACAATTTTAGCTTACATAATATAAGAGTTAAAAAAGTGGCTGTGTCTTAGTTCTCAAAAACAGATGAAATTTAAACCACTCATTAAGTAAAATATAAATCTCATTTTAATTCATTATATTTTATTTTCTTTTTTAATATCGATTAATAATATTCGATTCTACGTATTGTTTGTTGGCGCCTTTTTTTTATTTGTGGATGCAACAACGTGTAGATAGGGTGATTTCAATTTCGTATCTGTGTTACTTCATATACTTTAAAATATAATATTTAAAAAAGGAAATCTTTCATCAACAATTTTATTTTTTCTGACTCCACAAACGTACTCGTATGTATTGGATAACGTATAATACAGTATATCGAGATACATAGATACGTACATCCTTTAATACATCAACTATGTACAAATAATACTTTCCGAGTAAAGTTACAAAAGTAGGTACTTCAAAGCAGTATTATTCAACCTCCACAAATAAATCGACAATTCGTTCCAGCGTTTAGTCTACATGTTTTATTACCGCCAGTGCCCATTCCTATTTTCGTCTTTCCGTACTTACCTGTGAATTCAATAATCCACATAGAAACTGTTTCGCAAGTAGATTTAAGTTCCCTAAAGCTGATTTAAGCTTCGTCGAGCTTAACTTTATAGTTAAGCCAAAAGAGTAATAAAAATAAAGGCACGTGAATGTAATATCTTGGTTTCATTTAAGGCAAGTTCGTGTACTCATTGGTAAATTGTATCAATGGGAATTTAAAGAACTGCATAGGATTAATACGTCGCCATACATAAAATAATGGTTTTAGAAATCCAAAGTGTGGCCAGTGGTATAGATTGCTCAATTAAACAGGCCTGAATCCTTCGTGTTTTGGTAGGAGAGTCGTGTCTCATAGTGGAACGGTCAGTAGCGCTGATGATGATGACGAAAAGGACATAATAATACATTTCCATTTCGAAGGATCGAACTATAATTAACATACAAGTAAATCGTTAATTAATTATTCGCGTTCTTTTTACGTTATGTTTTTATTAATAACGACGGCATTATTTGAAATTCTCCTATTCACTCGAAGCCATTCGGTTAGCGGGTTCCCGGGATTTTTTATAACAGAAATCATTGTGGGAACTTTACGGCGATAACTTTCGATTCTCTATTGAGAAATTAGCTAGCCATTTTAATGCAAAGTAAAAACGAAGGAAAAGGCACGCGAGCCATTAGTGAGCCTTAACGACTTCAATCAGATGAATAAATGATTGAATTTTCAATTAAGATTAGAGGGCGACGATGAACTTTGTTGACAATTGTCGAGTTGTCGATTCGCTTCAGTGCCAAACAAGCGACGGCCGACGGCTATATTAATATACATAGGTACATATTATGTAGGTATTATATACAATGAAAAAAAGTAACTCTAGGCACTGACATAGTCCTCATGTCAGGCTTCTAAATATTTTACTCAATCATTACAAGACAATAATAATTATTATGATTACAAATAATTTACTTTCCTTTCCTCTCGTATTTGGTATATTTCACAGTATTTAGTACAAAATCAACATGTGCGTGATTGCGCTGTTGAATAATATTAATAATTGAAAAACTCTTAACTTAGAAGTGTTTTATCTGTAAGTATTACATAAGTTTAACTTAAGTATTATATTTAAAAAACCAATAGATGTTAGATCGGTAATATTTTAAAATGTGACACCTACTAAAAAAATGGATATCATAGAATCGAGAAACGTAAATGGACTTTATTTATAAGTACATAATGAAAGTGTGCTTTTCTGAATTAGCAGAATACCTTTAGTTAACAATGAATAGTATTTGTACAGTACAATCAAAAGTATGCGTGAGTGGGTTTGCAAACGCTAAGTCATAATATGGAACCCGGAACTTTGTGAAACATGTTTCTCGAGCCTCGATTTAAAGACAGTTAGTGTGTTATTATTGTTATTTATCTCGTGGTAGATCATGTGCCAACAACAGTTAAGGGTTAAGAGTTGCCAATAAAATTGTTGTGTGTCAAATATATTGTTTGATTTTGTAGATCAATTCCCGTTTGAACCAAGCACTTCATGTTACATCGATAATATCCTTTGATGTTTCTCTAGAAGGATCTGAGGCAAGTCATTACTTTTTTCACTATTATAAGCCATTACGAGTCAGACTCAGACTATTCAATGCTCGTATTGTATTGTATTGACAAAATTTTCGTACCTATTTCACATAGATAAGTAATTAAGGGTTTACAAGGCAGTTAAAATATTAATTAATTCAACGGCAACTTACTGATAAGAAAATAAACTTGATAAATATTATAACTGAATTTATCGACGACACTAGTTTACATATGTATAATTTTTTTTTGTTATTTCATACTTGACTACAGGTCTTCTAAAAATAAAAATTGTAACGCCATAGTCTGCCACACTGTCCAAGTGCTGGTTAACGAGTAGCCATACAGAAATAATTCTAAGTGTATTAAAATTTCGTGCTTGTTTTATGGCATATTCTTCAAGAAACTTATGTTCCATTTATGGATAAAATACACGAAAAGTTTATGAGCCGGTAACAGGTAAAATGCATGAGTGTAAAGACAATTAAAGTGGAGATTTCCTTTTCAATGAGCAGTTCAGTAATGTCCCTTATTATCTAAAGCGTTGTAAAGCAAAAGAAATGCATAACTCGCAGACAATACAGCGTTTCGAGCGGCGGGCGTTTTATTAGCACGTATTACTCATTTTAATTACGCAAATTAAATAGCAGTGAAGAACGCAAACATTGCTAATGAAACACAATAACACATAAATTTTCCAAGTAGTCTTTTCTTAAGTCACGTCCGTTGTCGGAAACAACTGCTTCCTGAATTGTGTTCTAGTTAAAAATTTTAAATTTTACCTTCATTTCGTTACATAACTCATGGCTTAAAAGTTGCGACTGGTTCTTGCACAGACAGTACTTTAAGGTTATTTGCGCGCTCTCAATTTTTTTTATAATTTATGATACTTATTGGTCAGGACATAAGCCTCTTTCAGGACACATATGATTACTGGCGAAGACCAAACACTAAATTAACTAAACGGTCAACATGAAAAAGCGTTCAGTTAACACAATATATATGTATAAATATTAATCTATAAATAGATGACTTTGAGAAGTTGGGTGTCGAAATATCATTGACAACTTCAAGCACTCTTTATCTTTTAGCAAGGAAACATCAGCACTCTGCAGAAGTGATAGCTTCTAGTTAGACAACATTACATTTTTTCTGAAGATTTTAAATTTAAAGGTTTCCTCCAGTCACTACATTAATAAGCTGAGCTGAAAAACGCTTTTTATATAGCTAAACTCGATAAGTATAATCAATTCTTTTAGTATAAATCACATTGCGCTTTATTTCATGCATGCTACTAAATAATTTGTCCATGTGAGTGTTCGCCCTCAGGTGTATAATACGTGACGTAATTGTGAAATTGTTTAAAACTCCCCGCTAAATCGTCGCACCGCAGTGTGAAGGTATTTAGCAGTGTCCCTGTTTTGTAGTGAGGAGTGGATAATTGTGGTAATTGCCTCTCTGATAATGCATTTTCCAGCACACTACAATGCCTATATAGCACAATCGTTGTATTCCAGAACCTTGCACTTTTATTTCTTTTGTAATAGACAGACACAATTCGAGTAACAGAGAAAGAAGCTTAAGTTTCATTTTCACTTTTAGCGAAAAATAGGTATCGCTTTTAAAACCATTGATGTGGAAACGTGAAAAAGCGGAAGCCATTAATACCTTTTAAATGTCAGCATCCTAAAAATGTTGTTTTTTTTTGACATAATTTTTCATATTCATGTGTAAATCTGGTATAGACATCGTACACGTAATAGACTTTTGGATTTTGTTGTCTGTGTGTCGTCGTCGTCTAAAATTATACAATTGTGATACGATCCTCCACGAAAAATATTCGACCAATAGCACGTTTAGATCTAATATTTGCGGAAAGTTCTGTTAGGTAACAAATAAATTTTGCGGAATTTTAGTATTTAATTTTAATGCAACATAAACATTAAATATTATATACACAATATAAATTGAAAAATTAAGAACTTAATTGTACAATGAGCGTTTCACTTGCAATATTTTATGAAAATTAGCAATCAGTTACCGACGAACAGTGAAACAAAAGGGTCTCTCTGCTCATTTATTCAGAAGTTAAAGATTCTTAAATGTCGCTAAAACTTTCTTATTTCAGTAAACAAGAAGAGAATTCATTGTTATAATGTATATTCTAGTCAAGGTTCATATTCTAATGTAATTGTTTTTACTACAAATGACTGCTGAGTAAAGAACTAGAATATTACGTGTTTAAGGTATTCTAGATTAGGAATAAGGATAATTCTATATTAGGAAATAATAGATACAGGTGTAACTAGAGAGGGTGTTTCGATCATATTGAAATAATATTGTCACTCAAGATCCGTACTTAATGGTTTAAGAATTTTATATCTTAAAAGAATACAATATTCACTTACAGAGAACGCCTGTAACATAACGCATATATTTCCTTGAAGAGGTCGGCAAACGAGTGTAATATTTATAGAAAGTACTAATATCGCTTTGAGAGAATACATATTAATTTATGCATACTAATGATTACTAATGATATTTATACATACTAATGATTAGTTCTCCACCGTTTACGCTACCACCCCGTACTCTATAGAATTAAGAAAGCAAAAGCCAGAGTTGTTAGCGAGAATGGTGTGAATCTTAAGTTTCCCAGGGCACTGCAAAATACGGCTATTTAAATACAGAAAAAGATCTCTTCTTCAACGCATTGGCCACTCCTCCAGTGTTGAAAATATCCATAGACGACGGTCACCACTTAACATTAGTTGCTTCGTCTGTTTGTTTGCTTCTCTAATGTAATAGTGTAGACAGTTTTTAACAGGATTACGTCGCAATTGCACTTAAAAGCTTAACAACAACGTCGAAATATAAAAAAATTAATACCCAAGTACAGAGCGAGAATCTTCACAATTTGTACGTATGTCTTTTGCGCACTTTTCGTTTTGATATTTTCATAATGAATATCTGCAAAACAGAGTAGAATTTTGAACTGTAAAAATAAGATTTGTCAATTGTGTTTGTTTTGGTATAAGTAGGTATAAATAATAAAATAAATAAATATATGAGTAGGAATATATATGTATATCTATAAGTACGTGGTATAAGTATATCTGTGCTTTGGAAAATTCGGTTTATGAAGGTAAAAAATGAAAAGGTAACTATTGCTGAGTGAATTAGATTGACCAATTTTAGTTCTTCCATGTCTGCGGATAGGTCTCAATTATTTGTCCGTTTGAGTTTTTCACTATCGCAATATAGGTAATATTTCATGTAATAACAGTGTCGATCGAATAACACCTCACTGCATTCGTTATTATTATATTTATAGCTTGCGTGTTTCTCTTCTGACTAAACTTTATTACTTCAGCTTTATTTATAGAAGTGGGAAAACTATCACTATAACTTTCTTGCCTCGGCACTTTTTCTTGATTGTTTTCAATCTTACGTACCTAATAGAGATTGAACTAAACTTGTTAAATATTATACTTATGATTTGTAGTTTTCACCAAACCTTTTCAAGAGACGTTTACCAGCTGGTGCTCCTACACCGCATTTATAAAATATTTTAAACTGTATTGAACATTTGTAAAGTGACATCTTTGACATTGTAGTAAAATTTTCATGTTTTTGTTAGTATAACATTCAATTGTAGAAATTTTAGTGTTAGCCAATGTTCAATAACGTTTTAAAACATTTTATAACGGCAGTGTAGGAGCATAATTACAGAGTTAGCATTAGAATAAAGTGTTACAAAAAGAATAAATAAATATATGGAATATAATACTACAGTTATCTCTTGGTCTGACTGCCTCGTTGGTCGAGTAGTTGCGAGCGCGACTGCCGATCGGGAGGTCCTGGGTCGGGTAACTGCTATCGGATTTTTCTAATATAAAATTTCTAGTAGTGACTCGGAGTCTGCATTCGTGCCCGATGTATGGCAATAGGCTCACCACCTATTTCATGGAACTTAAATGTAACTGGTGAAACGTGGGAGAGTTCTACACTCCTCTGCCCACCCCTTCGTGGATTACAGGCGTAACGTTACCGTTATTAAACTTTTATCTCTATCTACAGATGTATGTAAAAATGAGACAGCAATATGATGTGTGTTCTAATTAAATCTTGCCGCTAAAGTAATGGCAGGTTTATATTTCGGCGATGATAACATCTGTCAAAACAAATGTCATATTATGAAGCTAGAGCCAAAATAAATTAACTGCTGGGCAATAAATGGATTACATTTACGGACGTTTTATGATTTATAAATTGGGGTTTTATTTTGTTCAAGAAATTGGATAGTACTTGAAGCTCACTATATTACGTTCTTCCTCGCAGTTGTAAATCAGTATTGACCAATTAGACTTAAGGACTAAAGCATGACTAAAAGTCATCGAAGCGTTGCCAGTGGATAATGAGGAGGGCGCTTAATAATATAAATGTCGTACAAGCAATAGTAAAATTAAACTGATAACGGATAAGATAATGTGACTTCATCTATCGTCTTGACTAATACCTACTCAGTTTACTGCTCAATCTATAATTAATCGCGCGACGATTGATACATTATGTGATAGTGATGCGGAGAACCGTTCTGTACGACAGTACCTACCCGCCTTTTTGTTCTATTCCAACCATTTTTTGTTTAAATTTGATTTCATAAGCCAGTAGCTAGCCACACGTGGTCCCGACTATTTTCGCGTGGCTGTGTCATAAATACAAGTCTATTTTAAATAAACCGACAAACTACAGAGTTGTTGTATTTAATTATATACATAAATTACAAAATGATGCGTGAAAAAAAATTTTGCTAGCTTATATATTTAGTGTGATATAAATTATTACGTATAAAAATGAGTGCCTAAAGTTTCTAATATAATGTAATAATGCACGCAGCTTATGAAGGAATATTTAACAAGCTATTTAAAACTAAAATGACTTGTTTTTGTTACTTAATGTGAATTTATCAAGAACATCTTTAAAAAGATAAGCAGAGATTTAAATTGTAACGAACTAATAATTATTGTAAATAAACATGAGAGCGACATCTATTAGAACTATGGTGACTGCGTGAATTGTTGTTTTAAACGCAGAAGTTCGTTTAACGCCATCTAGTGGGCGTCTGTGTATTCACGTCCCACCGAACTGCAGTAGAAAGTCGCTAAGTGCATTATTTTTTCTTAATATTGCGAAAACCCAATTTATCTTTCATCAAACTCGGATATATGACTTAAAAGACTGGGGGTTATATTAATTTAAAGGACCCAATATTTCTTTATTCGCAATTCAGATATAGATATCGATTAAACAAATTTAGAGTGTAATATGTTTTTTTTATAGTATACGCATATACATAAAGCCACACAAATTTTAATGCTAGCTATATATGTATGTATATTTCCTACATAATATTTTATTAATTATGTTAATACTAGTCCCATTATAAATAAACGTTTATACCTAACCTTAAATTAAAGATCTGTCCCGCCGTTAAAGCTAACAGGAAATGACGTTTGTTAACGCGTCCAAAGCAGAACAAGACAATGCAAAATGCACTTAACCGTCGCTAAGGTCGAAAGTCACGAGTGCGACGTGCCGTGCTGTCCTGCACCATCAGAGCAGAATTACAATGAAGCGAAACAAAACAAAAATCGGTTGTTATTTTTATCATATAAAATTGCCATCTTTGAATAAGACATTTCCGCGTTCCGATCTCAATTCCACCTTAATTAGAGCTTCAGATTGTCAAAAATACTACCAAAACAAATTTTAATAAAAAGTAGAATAGGTATCAAAATAATTAAGTCAGTCAACTTAAATTATATGTTCAATTTGAGTTTTCATTCGGTAATTAGGCCTAATTATGATCTAATTATCAAACCATATTGTTTTGTGTCAACATTCTTCAACGTCAATTAACTCTCGATGCCAAAGTAGAAAATAAATATAATAATGATAATTCTTCCTCTTTTTATACTTCACAGAAATAAACCGCTTTTGTATTTCATAAATGTACACAATATAGTGACAAATGTTATATACAACTTAAAAAATTACTGACCAATATTTTTTTACAAAAGTAAGTACCTACGTCAGTTTAAAAACAAATAACTACATTCAGTGAAAATTAATAGTTGTCTATTACAGAAACAGATACCTAGTTATTATGTGTAAAGTGAGCTTACAATTGAGGCTTGCATCGTGTTATTAGATTGTACACGGTGTGTTATTAGCAAATTAAATATTGTACGCGCAAACTGGTGCAATATGATAAAATCTACTACTAAGTTATATACTTATGTTATGTATACTATAAAACATGAATCAATAGGGGTGTAGACAATTGTCAGAAATCAATTTTAATTGATGGAGGTGTATTTGTTGATGCATAAAAAATATTTGAGTAAATATATAAGCATATTTTTAATTTAATTACACTTTTTAATTATTTTTTTTTAATTACCGCCAAAACACGTATGATCTGTCATGGCGGACGGATGTCGTCACAGCGCTGTGATTGGTGTTTGGTATCACGTGACAACAAGCCAAAAATACTGTTTTTGCATTACTTTATTAGAAATACAATTTATTTTATGCATAGCAAATTTGTGATTTTCGGAGTTTTTATATGGTTTATTGAAGTCGTCTTAGATTAATAAAAGAAAGCGAACGGCATTTTTGTAATGGTTCTCATTTGAAAATAAAATTATAGAACACATCCGCTCTCATGTATTAGTTACTTTTAAGTAAATATGATTATATATTACGAGAGCTTTAACATAAATTTATATTTTACGTATTTATGCATAGTACTAAATGTTTTCATTATTTAGAAGATATTAGGTAGACGAACTAAGCTTACTTTCACAAAAGTAAGTATTATGGAGTATTCAACGACGACGTTCAATAGTCGTTCCAGGCTTAGTGGCTTGTCTAATGTCATTGTGAGCGACAATACTAACCGTAATCAGCCGCGTCGCGCGGTCCCGTGGACATGTCCATGATTGTCTTGTATAGTCAACTGCATCGCGTCTATTTCGACCGAGGTGCGTTGACCGGCCCGGTTTGCTGGTGCACAACTGTCGATAATTATGTTGTCAGCGAAGCAAGCGGGCTGCACAAAGTGTATCTCAGCCAAATCAGCCGCTTTTTGTACTCGACCAAGGCCATTATTCGATCCATTTCCGTACAAAATCAACACCGCTATGAAGTTTACATTTACTTTCCCGGAAAATCAGTTGTGTTCGAAAGCTGTGAGTGCGATTTGAATGGATAATGAGCTACAATGTACTCATTAATTGAGTCGATATGTAAATAAACAGCTATCCCCGTGATCCACTCAATCATTCCTGAAATCAAAGGTCAGCCCACTATTTTATTGCCAGTAGTCAGTACCTACTTGTTTACAAACATTGTAAAATGGAGAATTGTTAACAATTTGTTGCCAATTTAAACCTAGCTCTGTTTAATTAATTGTTGAGCGCAGTACCTGTACAAGTTTGTGAAAATAATGTTTGTTGGAAGAGTTTTTTATGCACTTCGGTTTTATAATTCAGGGCGTTTCAATATCGAACATAGTTTTAATTTACTTGTGGCGTATTTTTACATTCTGATGCCGCGTTTTTCATTATACCTTGTAATGAAAAATAAGCTGGAAAAAATTGGAATAGCTAATAAAACTTGAGATAATCAAATTGGGCTTCATTGTTTTCTGTCTGATCGCGGTAAAATCTCGTTTTTCCAATCGAAATTGCTATTTCTGATGGCCTTAAATCAACAAAACAACATTATTTAATCCGACCCGTAGTTATTTGGTTTTCGGTGTGAAGAGCGGCGTGATACATTTTTGACACGTTCTGGGGACGATTTATAAAAATGATGCCTCGCGTGTTTTTGAATCTCTGTTTCAACCGAGTATAATTTATATATTTTGCACTCGTTTAGAAAAAAGATCATTAATCCTGCCGAACAAGTGGCCATTTACATAAATGCCATTAGTTAGACAAATATTTATCGTACTCTCTGTATCACTTTCTATGTGATTTCTATAAATAAAAGTGTTGTAATAAATCCATTAAGCGCGACTTTATTTATCAGAGTACAGATTGAATATTCAGTGTTTTAATCACTAATATAATCACATATTGCCTGAATGTTGTTGTTTGGTTCCAAAAAGCAAATTTTTATATACAAAAAATCAACGATGATAAAAGAGGTAATAAATGAATGGCCTTTGGTTCATGGACAGAGATCTTGAACCGATCTGTAAGAATTAGCCTATTAAAGTTATTGAAGCTAGCTTTAGTCATTTTTAGGCTAACAATAGTAGGTATTGGTAATTTACTCCATAGCGATTATGAAAGTTATGATATAATAATACTAATCTTAGTATTGACTGACAATAGGAGTAGCTAATTATTATTGCTATTAGTTATTATTTTTCTTATTATTATTAGCTAATAATATACAAATACTTATCTGCATAATTCGAAGTTAAGTATACTTGCACTACTATTTAAAAAGTTGAGACTTTTGTCTCTACACGTAAAATATTTCTATATCTTCATTCCAATCTCCGGATCTATCTTAACACGCAGTTTAAGAATAAATCGATAAATATTAGTGCACAGGGTTCCGATGAGTAATATGCCCAATAATTTTATAGACATGGTAGCCGATGTGTAATTTTCGTGGTTGGTAAATTTCTTGTGAGATCCTTTGTAACTCACAGGCGATGCGCCACATTCTCGCAAGTCGCACAGTTCACAGTTACTGAGCGATATCAATTAAAACTGTCGCCTCTGATTTATTTTATTGGTTCGGCAATTGATTACATTACGCCAAATTGACCGCAATGGATGGGAATCTCACACCGCACTGCGTTGAAAAATCGGTTATTCGTTTGTGTTCTAGCCATTTAAGTGTTTTTATAGATATTTATGGAGCAGCACTGATTTTGGATACATTTTTCATTCGTTTCTGTTATATTTTACTAATATGTATGATGGAACAAATTTAAGTATATAAGAACCTACTATTTCCATTCCTATATTATCTTCCATATAAAGTAAACACCAATAACTAAAAACCAATATGTAGTATTTGCAATCTGCTAATATCTGTATAAACTGTAAAAGAAAGTCATACTATAGACATTGACGACATATCAGATTTTTCCGTGCAAAGATAACACTTCGAAGTCTAAGATACTAGTTCTAACGTACACTACATCTCGTAAATATAACTATATCCATATATGTTCTTTCTTAAACATTTGTATCATTTCTTTTATTATTCGATAACATTAATCCGGAATTGTACATAGGAAAAACGAAATAGTTTAATATTAGCAAAACACACATCGGTTAGGCGATAGCTGTATATTTCCACCGCAGATTACTTCAACTTAACGAACTAGACGTAAATATTTCCAAGCGACTTGCTTTAATTATAATAACCCACACACTATTAGCGCTGTCGCCGTACGCTCTCTGCGCTAAATAGCATTAAACGTCATTAGGTGATACGTTAAAGAGCATAAGATATTATAACGCATGCGAGACTAACGACGCGACGCGTAGGGCAGGGCACTGGGTGTTCACCGGGCGACAGCGTTGCGTTAAAGGAGGGTCAGAGGATACGGTAGTTACTATTAGTACAAACGTAACGTCACGCCCGTAATTGCTGAAGGGGTAGGCAGAGTAATGTAGTACACTCCCACGTTTCGCCGGTTATGTTAACGTTCCAACAAGGAATAGGAGGTGAGCCTATAATGTAGAGTAAGATAAGTCGAGTCTACCACGTTATAAGTTAATCGCAAACGAATGTACCATTCTATATATAGAGACTACCAAATTGATGTATAGAATCACTGATCTATATACAATTTTTGTGTCATTTCATAGAAAATCTTAAGTGACTCCAACCATACCTAGCAAATTATATAGAAACATTTAAAGTACCTAATTTAAAGCCAACATTAAAAAAAAACTCTTTTCTTGTATAATTCTTTTCTGGAAACAATATCGTTAAGTTTTGAACCTATATTCTTAAAATGTAATTTTGTCGCACTATTTTTCTAAAGACACCTCAATCTGATACCCTAATCCATCCAAGATGGTCCTCCATTAATACGATTTGGTTCTCTGTTATCTCAATCATCCAGTGTTCTAGAATATTCGAGCAATGTTCACATCAGTTGGAATCAGCACATGATTTCAATTAGCATTTGCTGTAATGCAATCAGGCAACACCATCTATTATCGCGTCAGCAGCTCGCTGCAGTATCTCACGTCATGATCCACTTACTCACTCACATGATTTGTTCGGTAAGTCGGATTGATTGTATACAACTATTGTAGTTAGAAGCCCAAATCTATCTAATATAATTAACAGAAAAGAAACTACAAACCTCTTTTTCTAAAATTCAATTAATGAATCCAGTTGCGTTCTGTTACCGCGGAGCAAAGTAAAAGTCAACCTCATCGGAATTAAGATTATGTAGCGCTGTCGGCTTTTCCTTATGCAATGTAAATATTGTCTCGCTCATTCAATTTTGTTTACACGGATGATGTCATCTTCAATACAATTATTGTATACGGCAAACAATTTCCTATGCGTGCTTAAACAGAAATTAATTTACACTTCAAAAAAGTGTAATACCAAAAAGTCAGCGTCTTCGACTTGGGCCTCGTGATACATTATCAAAAATTTGCGTAATACCAACACCGTAGACGACAACGCTTTTATTACGGGACACGAAATGTATAACGCTTATATACGGGCGAGAATAAAGTATGGGCGGTTGAGTTAGAAAGAGAAAAGATAAGAAAATAATGCGCCCCCATATATCATCACAATCTCTAGAATTCTGAAGCCGCGCTGGCCACCGACCCTCTTCAGCTTTGCGAATTTCCTGTAAACGTTTAACTAAGCAGGAATCGGCAACGCAATTTACGCAAACCTCTTGTGAAATTTTCGTAAAGCCCAAATAAACCGATAAAAAATACGAAGCGCAAACACTTATTAATCCGTACTTATAATATAAATGGTAAAGTTTTTCCGCTCGTTTTATATTTTAAGTAGAAACCGTTGAACAGAACAGGTTTGGTTTAAATTTGGTACGCCGGTATTTTCAACTATTAGAAGGATACAGGATATGTACAATTTTAACATACGAATATATTTTATTTCTTAATGGTCATACCAGTTACAATTACCTAACAGCGCGAAAAATATTTTGGGCAATAAACGATATTTTTGTACTCCATTAGTAGTTGGAACTTGATAGGAATTTATTAAATTACAAGTTTCAATGTTTTTAATACTCTTTCGTTAAAGATAATGATATCATGTTGTAAATCTCCACTATGTTTTACTCATTGACAACAGACTATTTGTTATATCTGGCTCTAGCATTATCAAAGCAGCGACTACTTCATTTAACGTATTTGTTGCACGTAGGTACTTGAATTGTATAAAACTTTTAGATTTCTAAACTTATCTCTGTAAACTTTAATTATGTCAAATCTCATGCTGCGCGATATCCAAATAGATATACAATTTTTTTCCTCGTATTAATAAACAGATTGTAATAAAAAAGATTACAATAAAGTACTTATTAAATGATAGGTTGAAAATGATTGATTCAATCATAATAAATTAATTAAACATAAACTATATAATATGATTTTCTTGTTCTTGAGATGTACATTGCGATCCCTATTTCAACATAAAATACATAAGTATATATTATCTAGAAAAGTCATATGTTTTTGACATATTTTTGCTTTCTTGACTATTCAAATCACCCCTTTTCCTTTTGTAGCAGAACAAGGGCGTAATTAATCACACTTCAAAATAACCGTTCTGGATAAGCGAAGTCAACTCAGTCAAAGTTGACGTCAGAAGCAGTGGGTTAATGAGTTCCAGCCAGATGTTTTGGTCGTTACATTTGCTTACACATTCAACAAACTAGACAAATTATTTCAGCGAAGTATGCGCCTTGCATACTTGGGATTAGTTCGAGCCTGCCGACTGCGGACAGCCATCGCTCCGAATTGTCGAAGCAGTCGATTCATTGTTAGCATTCACTAGGGGTGGTTTGTTGTTGTAAATTTGAAGGAATTTCTGTTAGTTTTAATAATCAATTACTCAATTTTGACATACCTATAATTTATAATTGCAAAACGTGCAAGATAAAATTTGATATGATTGCTATAGAAGGTGCGACATGAAGTAAAACATAACTCGTACAAGAATATACGGAACACAACGCAACATCAGCACTGTTCAACATTACAATCAATCCGGCTTACCCATCACTCAGTATGAGCGATTAAGTGGTACATGACGTGAGATACTGGAACTATGTTGCTGACGCGATAATAGATGGCGTGCCCTGATTGCTTTATAGTAACTGCTAATTGAAACTATGTGCCGGTTCCAACTGATGTGCACGTTGCTCCAATATACTAGAATATTGTAGGTGGTTCTGCGGTAAACAACGCTCCACTTGTTCCCTTCAATTCACATTAGACAATTTTGATTCGTATTGGCTTTTAACATGTGCCGTAGCGTTTATTTGATAGATGTTTATAAAAAGTGTACCTATAATTTTTAGAGTACTTTCAGTAAACCGTCTTCCTCTATTTCCTTAAATTTACTACACATATTTTTAAGTTATGATAAACAAAGCACAACCAAATTGATATAAAAAATAAAAATGCGTTACAATGTGTAGTAGCCACTACATGAATAAATTATGTTGACATAGGAATTGACAAGAAATAAGGTAATATACAGTAAATAAAAAATTACTATAATTGTTACCAACGAGAGTTCTTAATATATCTAATAGACAACGGCTAAGTGTTGCTTAAACGTACGCCAGCAACCCTCGTCACAAAATAGCCATAACATGTAGCTTGTAGCAGAATAATTTATAACAATAGTACGTGTAGATACAAGATAATAGGTCTAGTGGAGCCCCTGATCTTGTATTCTTATCGTATGGTAAGTGTATTTATATTTTCGAAGCAGAATGGTAATATCACAATGCTCTCATATGTCACTTTGGATACACCTCCGACTGTTGACGTCAGAGAGAGAGATTGACAGCGCCCATTACCATGCCTTAAAATTCATGAATCAAAAGTAAGTGACAATAACGGTTTGTAAACAAATTGACCTTGTGGTCACCTTGACACTCGGAGATGAATGCGAGATAAAAAGCTTTTAATTTTTTGACCTCCTTATTCTTATCATTGTTACTAAATGGATCCTTTTAAGGCGATACGTGATATGAAAACATATTCAGTTGTGGGCAACTAATAGTTAGGAGAGAACAGGTTGTCGCTTATTGTTATACACAGGGCACAGATCCAGACTCCGAATCACTGCTAGAAATTCTAAATTAAAAAAGCCAATAGTGCTCTCGGTCTCGGGATTTGAAGCCAGGACCTCCGGATCGACAGTCGCGATTGCAACCACTCGACCAACAAGGCAGTCAAATTATGACAAATAAGTATTACTAATATAAGAATATATATTATGCCATATACTCGTTTCACTGAACGTAGGCAAAAGTTAAAATTTACTACTCAGGTGTCTTACGTTTACTAAAATTCACTCAACAACTATAGTACAAGTTATAGTTAAAATTTATGATATTATGCACATTCGAATTACATGAAACGTAAATTTAATAACAAACGTAACACTAACTCGCGTCGCGCAAATTATGATTTCGAATTCGGAATTGAGAAATCAATTCGTAATTATCGCGCGTTTATTATTTTACGTTACAGTAACATAGTTATTTAAATTTGTACGTGATTGCACTAAATAAATCATCATTATTCAAACACTGATAGGCGACTAGTCCGTCAATAAAAAGCTTCACTCATAATCAGACCATTTAGCAGCGTATTCATCGTGTCAATATGAATACGTAAATGGAAATTCGAATTTGAATACTGCACTACAACATTTATCGAAATTCGACGACGAAATTGTCTCTACTAATAGACTCGCTTAATGTTATCGAAATGCATATAAATAATGCAATTTGAATAATAGAATCACGTTGAATCAAATCTGGTTTGATTTTAATTACAATTAATTGGTTCTTCTTTAATTGGAAAATAACAGTAATTCCAGAGTTCTCCAAATTGTGTTTAATATGTGTGAAGCCTACCTGTTCGCTCTTGATTAGCGCTGTAGACTATTGGTTATATTTTTTCTTCTGAAAGGAGAACTTGTTCAAAAGTGGAATGGTAAGAGAATTGGTTATGATGATAGAGTGCAATAAGAGTATGTTATTTTATCGACTTTATTAATTACTGATATAAATTAAATATATTTTTCCGTGCGTGTGAAGCTACAAAGTACAGGTAAATCAACACTGTTTATTTCTCCCTATTTATATTATAAGAATACAGATGTACAACGACAGACACAAAAGTTTGTATAAGCATTTGTAACGCGATTACAAAGTGAGAAATTGTAAGTCACTTCATTAAGGAAATCTAAGAAAGTTGTTTAACATTTATGATGAGATCACGACTAATGAACAAACTGTATTCATCTGTAATTCTCTGCAACAGATTCAAGTCTGCCATTACCATTTCAATTACGCCATAGTAACGGTCTGTAATGCCCCGGCCGCGCCCCGAGGGCCTGATTACGCCCAAGACGAGGTGGAACGCAAAACGTACCGGCGTTCCACCTTTATCATCTGTTTAAGCGAATTTTTTTATGAAAAGTTGCCAACAAGCTCAAATCTTGTTACTCGAGTAATGTGAGATCATATTATTAAGGGGAAAAATGTAACTTACAAGAAAAAAGCTCAAGTGCTCTTAGCCGTCAGATTAATTTATCAGCTTATAGCCTTTTCATGGTCAAGTGTCGCCAAATAAAACATAAGTATGAAAACATGAAGATTTATAAAATTGCTGTTTCATTTATTATATTTAATTTTAATTTGATTAGTATTCATTTAAACAACGGCAATTTAAACAGTTTCTCTAGAAACGCTTTGAATGACCCGACAGCACCAACAATGGAGTACACAGGTCACTTAGAAGTAAAGCGTTGTATAATTTCTGAACAAGGCACAACTATTTCGACTGTTATAAGACTTCTCTTTCAGTAGATTTCTCTAAGAAAACAATAATTTAGCAAACAATCGACTCAGTGTTGCAATGCACTACGATTTAAATCAAGTTATATTCAAAAATAATTTTATTAGAAAATATATCGCAGTTTCATTTCGATGTCAGTTGCAGTTTTTTGAAGTTCTCGCACCTTAAGTTTTGCGTAGGTGTAATGACGTAGATTATTGTTTAATGGAATGGAATAATAATATAACTGAGCTGGTAGTAATATGTCATTTTTAGGATTTGTTTGTGGCAGCCTACAGTCAATTGCAGAAACATAAGTGTAGATATACAAAATATTACCTTAATGTTGATGTGCAAAATATACAAATGTACAAATACGAGTCATGTACGAGTACTTTTTCAATTTCGAATAATGTATCATATCTTTGGAAGTATTTACATTTTCTGTAGAAGCCTGAAGTGACTCTAGCGAAGTGTTATAACGAAGTAGGTAGCTGGTACAGTATGTTCATATTGTACCTACATGTATGATTTGCCAGGAGCAGTAATTTATGATGCCATTTCTCTCGACATATCTGCCGTGAAAAAATCATTATTAAAAATAGTGGCTTGGAACGGTATGTCCTATCCGAATGTCAGTCCAGGAATTTTCCCTGGTCAACATTAATTCCAGAGAAGGTATGTTACTTCAAGCTTACATATAATATATACGAGTATATACAACAATTGCTTAATGTACAAGATATGTAGAAATAACGTTACACTTAATTGTTTCGTGAGTATTTATACACGTGATTATATATGTACCGGCTTAAATTAAGTACATTGTTCGGGATGGCCCGACTAATTTCGGACCTGTACGAGGTCCTTCCTCATGAGCTCCCGCCGTTTGCAGCGAGGTCGCGGCGGAGATTGACGGCAGAGACCAGTCGGGCCATCCCGAAAAACGTACGCGAGTTAAGCCGTTAAATGTACAATCATAACGTTACACGTTTATAAACTTATTAGAAGTCAGTTCTCAGTTTCATCAATCTTCTTGATACTGCGGGAAATAGTTTTAATAACATTTTGAAGTAGCAAAACGAGCATGAAAAAACTATTTAGTAACTAATCTCCTATTTGAGCATTTAAGTTCTGTTAGTTAACTGAAAGCAAATCGTATTTATACGTCAAAGTGCCAGTTCAATGATAGCTAAAGTAGTTTAATAACGTGAAACCGCCCAGACTAGCCACCGCACTCGGCTAAGTGTATGACAGACAGGATAATCTGACCAGGCAATCGAGTTTGCTCGCTAATCTACTCACTAGATGTACATACATACGTCTATTGTTCGCCTGCTACAAATTACATTAAGTTTGAGTCGCAAGCCATTGAACATGTATAAATGTCAATTCGTAATGCCTATATGTATATGTACTATGAACATACATAATGACCATTTACAAAGTTAACTAAATCTTTCTTGATTTTTGGCTTATTAATTAATTAAGGACAGAGCAAAACGTTAGTACTTTTCTTATGTTTCAAAGCAAACATTTAGTAAGTAACTTTATATCATCCCTATACAATGCTATAATGGGATTAACACATACTTCGCTACACAGTTTTATCATCGCTGTGACGGCTGTAAATTTTAAACTAAGTAGGCAACGAGTTCATTTGTAACTTATACAGTTCTCTCCGAAAATTAATAAAGTGTACCTATAACATTTTGTCTAGATACGTTTAATTTCAACGTTGTGTACCCGCTCTAAAATATTTTGATATTATACGGCGACTCGATTCGAATAATTTCGGTACCTACGTGTTCACGATCAAGTGTCGATAATTTCTTGATACTGTTTCAATTACCAGAACGCATTTCGGTATTCAGGCTTAGGGGCAAAACCAACGTGAATGCTGTATTTAATTCGGTATTCAGGCATAGAAGGAAAAAACTAGTGTTTTACATAGTGGCTAACTTTAATTAAAAAATAGACAAAGTAGGGTAAGAACCATCTAACTGAAAAGATCGAACGGATGTCCATGAGGTAAAAAGAGAAGAGGTCGTATTGTTTAAAATTTTTAATAAAATAATGACTTTAATAAAAACAACAAAAACAAATATTCTGTACTGCATCACGACTACAGTACGATGAAAATAAAATGAATACTGCACTATCAAAAATATACCTGAAGAATTATATTGCAATGTAAAATATCTGGTAAGATCTAAAAATACGTTTTCTTTGACATTTATTTTACGAGAGCTCAGAGCTATCCTGTCGACTACGAGGTTGAATGGTAAGGGAAGTTCGCGCGGACGGGCAGCGTCGTCAATAATTCATGCGGCAGGCACGTCGTGGCCGCCAGCCGTTCCTAATTGATTCCTGATGCGGTCCGTGCTGATCGCATCACTGCCTCCTTACACTACACTTCGAGGACCGCACGGTTCATTACATACTTCTAGACGTATGAATGTATTACGGATAATTACTGTAGACTTAAAGATTGATTATGTTAAGATA
Source organism: Parelbella ahira ahira (assembly GCA_018244795.1). NCBI lineage: Eukaryota > Metazoa > Arthropoda > Insecta > Lepidoptera > Hesperiidae > Parelbella > Parelbella ahira. The sequence continues at coordinate 29,160 of DWME01000499.1, forward strand.
ACAAATGTCAGCATTTGGTTTTAAATTGAATCATCCTGAATTAAATCCCTAATTAAACCTGGCGAGCTGAATGCTTTACAAGAAAGCAGTTAACATGGATGATGTACGAGTATTACATGTTTGCATTTATTTATCTCTCTATACCTTTAAATGAGCAATTCTTTGTATATATGTGTATATGTATGTATGTACCTACATATATAATTGGAATCTCCGAAACGGCTTCAACGATTTTCATGAAATGAGGTTTCGGGGGCGATGAATCGATCTAGCTAGGATTCATTTTCAGAAAATGCGTTTTTTCCGTGTTTTCAGGCAATGAAAAACTGCTACAATAACTACATCTACAAGTTATAGTAGCTCAAATCGGGCGGCCCGAAACTAGAAGACCCGGTTCGAGTCTAAATGTCTTTAGTCAAAATTTTTACAGCTTGTTTTAAATTCCTTTTTTTGTTAGAAAACTATTATTGGAAGCCCTTTATCAACGCATCTAATTCGTATGTAAAAAAACATAAAAAGACCGAGCTACATGCAATATAAAAGTGTCAGTTTTCAAAAATTTAACCTTTATACATAAGCTTTTTTGGTGATTTGGAGAACTGCGTTTGTTTATATTTGTGGATACGTACTTACAGCCATATACATATTTGTGCTATTTGTAAGGACTTATTAGTACTCAAAAAAGTTTTGTCAAATATAACCCGTCAACACAAAATTTAAAATCAAACCTCACTTAAAAATAATATTGATCTGTTTCGTGTACTGATTAAATAACTGCCTCTTTGTATAGCCTTTCAAGGGCCCTGCGGTTAATTACGTACTTTCAGACGAGAATAATAAGGAAAATTCACTGATATACGCTTTTAATATGCTTGAATACTCTTCGTCCATCGACAAGTCAAAAATTAAACCTTTCCTAATTGAATCTTGACGTGGTCAGTGCGTCGACCGCTAAATTGCCTGCTCGCTCTTCCTTCCAAGGACGTCGCGCTTCATTAATTGCTTCCTGATATGTGTATTTGTTTTTTTCTTATTTATTGTATATTATTAACCTACGAGTCTTATGCGGTGGGCAGAGAGCATAGAGTGCCAAATATTTCTATCCTTACAGATGTGCCGTTACGAACCATGTCTATGTACTAAGTATATCGACACTGTGTCTGTATTTTGGAATAGTCATTGACAATTACAATTTAATGCGTGTATAAGTTTTATACTATAATAAAATTCTATAAAATATATTCTGTATTACAAAATCATATAATTGTGAAACATGACAGGAAATGGTACGTATTGTGTAAAAAAATAATTATAATGTGCTAATTTATCATGAGATATGTTTTTTTATTATAGTTTTGTATGAAAACAACGACATACTTTGACACCATTTAATTACAAATGTTAACAGGGACTCTGATCGCCCGAGAACCTATATAATACCCATGTATTCTTTCACCCCTTATATCATTCAGGGTTTATTTGAATAAAGTATTCCAAGTAGCCTGTGTCCCTTCCGAGGGTTGTACTTATCTCCATATCAAATTAAAACAAGATCGTTTTGGCGGTTTGGGCGTGAAATTCTAACAGACAGACAGATAGAGTTATATTCATATACATTTATTTGCAGGAATGTTTTAGGTTTACAAAATGTCCTATAAATAGCAAAGTGTACGATGGGTCTGGGTAGCGTACGAGAGAATATAATTTAAGTACATACGAGTATCTATGAAAGTTATACTTAAGTACCTACCTGTAGTTATTTAGGTCATATAGTAGCAATAATATAAATATAGGGATAAACCAATGTACATGAAAATAAACTGTTGGCTTTTAGAGGCATATCCCCTTAACATACAATTTCGAAGAAATACATAGATTTAGGTAGAAAATTGTCGATGTCTAAAGAATTTTATACGTTTCAATGTATCCTTTAACGATATAATTGTACAAAATGGGACTTAATTAAATACATCATATAAGTTTTATTATAATCTATAAATATTCAAGTCAGTTATTTTTATAACAAGTATATATACATTAAATATGTATGTAATGTGTATCATACATATATTCAAAATGTATGTATTAATATTATATTTTGTTCAATTAATTCAATACTCAATATATATAATATCTATATATTATAATATTATAATAAGTCCCGTCCTATATATAATAGGTAGCCCAGGCATAGGCATATATGTATAGTAGGCATATATATATTATAGTATATACATATAATAGGTATATGAGTTTTTTTTATAGCAGGTGTCATTGTCCGTTTCATTTTAATAGGAGACCAGTGTTCATTAGTTGACCGATTAAAGAGTGGTCATGATGTATTAAGAAAGATATTGGATGTTTAACATTTCAATTTAACAAGTTTCAAATTCTTCATCTCATCTTCTTTTACATTTTTTTTATTCCAATCAATATTTTTAGTGGGACCGAACTTATTGTAAAAAGTTATCCAATCCAAATTAAAATATGAAATTCCAACGAGCTTTTGGCTCCAATTTTTGGCAAACATAAATATTCATCTTTCCGAATCATCTCAAAACAATTGCTAACACAGTTTGAAAGTATAAACAGGGCCGCTCGAGTTGTGAAGCCACAACTAATAATTGTTGTATGAAACACGCATAATCTGTGCAGAAAGGGCGAGATCTTAAATGTAGATGCTGACGGCCACCGACCTAAATGTCTACTCTGGAATCCTATCATAATGCACATACGTAATCTGGTTCCAGTTAACGGCCTATCTCTATGTATTGCATACTCTGTACACATGTACCTACCGTACATGGAAACCCACATCCCTTTGCTCTATGCAAAGCAGAGGAATAATAATGAATTAATCGTTTCTTAGGTCATACTCTCATATTTTGCTGTGTTAAGAGATGAATATTGGGTCTCAGAAAGTAACAAAATACATATACTCACGGCTTTGGAATCCGATTATTAAAGTCCCTCTAGGCTGAATTTTGATAAATTGCCCGGAGATTGTAATTTAACTAGTCGTTTAAAAATATCTACACGGATATTCGATAAACGTGATAATAGTCCTAAAGTAATTTGTAATCGACTGTGGCCTTAACACTTTCATTCTAAGAGAAGACCCTTATTCAAACATTTGAATAATAAAGGGGTCGAGAGAAAGAAAAAATGGTGAAATGAAAAAGTGAAGATTGGGTGTATGAATGAATTATAATTAAAACCAATATTTATATGTACTATGTAATTATTGTATTTGTTCATTGTGTTAAAAACAATATATGTAGTACTGCAAATGTTTTTTAAAACTTAGATTCATAAGACGATAGTTGATGGGGCGTCAGAAGAGTGCGAAACCAGCGTGTTCACATATACGAGTATGAAGAGAATGGTAAATGACACTCGGTGCGCTATGCTGATTAACAGAAATGAGCAGGCGGGAAATAACTATTCGACTGAACCAATATTCACATCGTATAGTCAGTTCTCAAAATATCGTTACAGAAAATGTAGCGATAATGTGAAATGCTACCACCTTAAAAAATAGTTAAGCCTTCGTAAATGTTCGGGCCACTTAATAACTTCTATTAATATTTACCTAAGGTAACAATACATAATAGTTTCAGTGACACGTTTTTCTTGTCAGGAGTAATACGTGTAGTTGAAGTTGTTAGCGGCTCTGCCGGCTCCAATGAGCGCGGACCCTTCTCACTTGTTGCGTAAATTGTAGCACAATATATTTAGCGTTCGAGCCAACATGTGTATGAAAGT
>DWME01000500.1:0-32923 GCA_018244795.1 Parelbella ahira ahira
AAGTCTGCCAACCCGCACTTGGCCAGCGTGGCAGACTACGGCCTTAACCCTCTCAATATGAGAAGAGACCCATATTCCAACAGTGGAATGACAAATGGGTCGATTATTATTTTATTACTATAATATATTAAAATACTTATACATAATATTATGTAAATACACAAATAATTATAATAATCACCAAAAGCCATATTGCTTACCAAAATACTTAAATGAATTTTCAGGACTACATTTGGAATAGTTCCGTCTGTGTTAAAGTAACTTGATATTTTTTTCCAAACCTCAGAGGACGTTAATTATACAGCCTTAATTCATTTATTTCTGTGTTCTTCCTATTTTTATTTGTTTTAAGACGTAAAGTTTTGGTGTAATTGTGTACATATAAAACGAGGCGACGTATACGAAATTTCCCTATGTATTTACAAATGAAATATCGTTCAGACGGCTGTTTTCTTGTCGGATTGTCCTTTTTGTGTTATCTCGTTAAATTTTTATGATGACACGTGTATTTTTGCACGTTTCTGTTTTATTTCTTATTTTATGGAAGGTGATTTACACTAGGACTTTAATAACTAACAATAATATAGTAGGTAACTTCGTCGTGATAGGCTGGTTGTATAGAATTTAGCCTCTCAGTCCGGGCATCCCGGATACTCCATGGTGCCCACCTCTGTACAAAAATATGAGTTTTGAGATTAAATATCGCTTGCTATACTGGTAAAGAAAAACGTCGTGAGGAAACCTACACACTTTAGGGTTTATAAAACAATAAATAAAAAATACTTTAAGGCGTGCGAAGTCACATTTGGCCAGCGTGGCCGACTATGTCCTTAACCCGCTCAGTCTGAGAGGAAATTTCTTGTTCCTACAGTGGAATGATAGAAGGGTCGAAACGAACATCATCAACATGATCATCATCAAGTACCCATTTTATTATTCTACTATTAAACACAATTCCCCTCCCGCTATGAGAAAGGCTACGGCCTGTTTGCCACACTGGCCAAATGCCTGTTGGAATTGTAACAGATTAGCAGTAATTAGATAATTATTTTTATTGTACATGATATTTCTAATGGCATCAGATTTTTGCTTGTGATATTTATAATTCCAGTTAAGAAATTCAACCGAAACTGGAACTCGACTGGAAGTGATGAATTGCTGTAAATAATGTTATTAAAGTTAGGGTTGTGCTAAAATATAAATACATAAGTGTTGGTTACGGTTTTCATGTTTATTACGCAAGGGCATTAGTAAATCTTATCTATGCATAAAACATGTAATTTTGAGCCTTAAGGCGTGTAGCAAATCTAAAAGCTAAAAGTAATTTAAGATTCTACCTTGTTTGGGGGTTGAAAATGTACTCTTTTGAGAAAAAAATGTTTGAAGATTACGTGTTTAAATATTTTTATCTTTGTAGACCAAAAATAGGTAATTTTTAAATGAAAAGAAAATTGCACATATTTGAAATAACTTTAAACATTGGCAAATGCAAATTACATCAATATCCACATTTAATTTTGTACTTATAACACATTTGGTGACGAGACGAATATTTTGGAATATATAACTATTTTGTAAGTATTGTTATTTGTTTTGTTTTTAATTGACATCCCTATTTTTATGTGAAAAACATCCAGCTTACCCGTAGGTTTTGACACAGAAATGACGAATCCATGTGACTCATGTATCGATAAAAATGACATGTAAGTCACATCATAGCATTACGATAAATAGGAATATTTTAATAATAAAGCACTCACCTCTTTACTCCTGATTTTTCTCGCAACCTCGACAGCCGATTGTTTCAGGATGTCGTCAGCTATCGGCGGTATCTTCTCACTTCCAGATCTATAGTAAAAACTGTAAAAGAACCTCCCAATCGTCCCGATAATTAATCTCAACACATGAAGCACTTTGAATTTCAGTGGAATCGATGTATTCATTATCTCTGTACTCATGTTGACTGTAGTTTTAAAACTTCGGCGATTAATACATTTATTGTGTTTAAATTTGTTACGATTCAGTGGCACCGGCTGTAAAACTATTTACGCGAATTATCCTCAGTCACGTAAGTATGACGCTATGTCACTGTATTGAGTAGCGACAGCGCGACGCTGTACACTCCACAATATCAACTTATTGAATGAAGGAACGCTAACACAATGTGCTGTGCATGCCGCTCATTCCGAATGCGTCACACTCACAACATTATCGCTGTCTCGCTCCAACCTGGAGTGGCCTTCGCGGCAGACGTGGCGCCCGTGGCAACCGTGCTCGACTTATCACTCTATGTAGAGATATCAATTTAATGATGACTAGCTTCAGTCCGCTAAGTGTCTCTGTATCAAATATACAAATTCAATATAATAAATAACAATTTAGGAAACTTCCTGTTAATGAAAATTAATAGTTTAGCTCTTAACAAGTCACAATTCAGAGTAAATTCTAAAAATGTATCTAGTCCTGTTCGTGAACCGTCTACGTATGTAAATAGATATATGACTCATAGAGACCCTGAACTCTAGTATCAATTCAACAAGGAATGAAAGCTACATTAAACAAAATACAGCGAGTTTTATAGTTATCATGTTGACCCATTTCTGGCAGAATATCTTTACATCGCATCGATCATGTTTGGGGGCAATCGACATAGTAATTTACCAAACCGTAAAAGTTTGCTTCAGCAATATAAATATGATGAACGCGAAGGACGAAGTGGAGTATATAATATTAATGAAGTAAGTTACTTCACCATCATCAACATTAGGAGCAACTAAATAGAATTTAGCACCTCCAAATGTAATTTGTATCCGCTTTATATTTCGACTAGGCAAATATGATCAAATTTCGTAATAAACTCGAAGTGGCTCGTTGGGAATACTCTTACTCTTTCTATTATACATCTTATTATTCTATCGACTTTCTCATGAGCTCCTATTTTCCCCGTCCAGTGATGTTATAACGTGAACTTTTATCTACACGGTTCTTAATGTGTTTTGCATAAGTTACTTTTTAAAAGTCGGCCACTTGTCATTGTTTTTATTTAATTAGAATCTAAACATGAGATTGATTGAAAGAAATCGTTATTTTGGCGATAACACCGCCTATTATTATTACCACGCTATCTTGTGTTTTTATAGTGTACAGGCGTTAGTTTGTATCAGTCCTATGCTGGATCCTCGTATTAGGAGAATAGTGTAGGTACTTACTTTTTCTCGTACTTTTATCAGTTTACTGTTAATTTCGATGTGCGATGGACTGCATTTATGTCGCTGAAATCAAGCGTGAATCAGTAGGTGCCAAAACACGTTTGTTAAAATCTGATTGAGATCGTTAGGTACATAGCTAGTATATACTGTTATATTACTGTCACTACGGTATAGGCAGTGGTTGATTGTAAAGAGCTGAAGATCGACCTCTGTGGCGTGCTATTGAAGTGCCCTCTGTCGGCCTGATGATGGTGATGATGCGGGTGTAGGTAGCAGGGATCCCGCGGAAGCCATTTGTCCCATTACCGTGTCATGTATATACCTTGAATTTTATCAATATTTTATAAGTATCCGCAGATATATTTCATACAATGACATATAGATGTCATAGTATGAAATATTATATCTCTCTCGTAGGAGAGGCTTTGAGCTTATTTTAACAGTTCCAGCTGCCCGAACCGATAGATGAATGAGTAATTCTAACCCGTTGGGCGCTCAACAACGAGACCTAATTTCTGTCTACCTCGTAAGGGGCTTGGCGTGATGATACACCAATAAAAATAAATCAATTAGTGCCACAATAATGAACAGTATCAGAGGTGCTATTAATTAACAGCCGTCTTCGGATAAGCGACCTTGAGTATGCATATGAAACAAAAAAAATGATAAAAACTTCAATTTGAAAATTGACAGGTATTTTAATTTAGACTGCCTCGTTGCTCGAGTGGTTGCAAGGCCGACTGCCGATCGGGAGGTCCTGGGTTCAAATCCCGGATCGAGAACTATTTGATTTTTCTAATTTAGAATTTCTAGTAGTGACTCTGGATGAGTGACTGCGAGTCTGGATCAGTGTCCGTGTATGGCAATAGGCTCACCACCTAATCCATGGGACTTAAACGTAACTGGTGAAACGTGGGAGTGTATTACACTCCTCTGTCTACCTCTTACAGATTACAGGCGTGATTTACATTTTGATTTTTATTAACTGCGTTTATTGATTTTCTATATGTTATACATAAGTACCTTAAATATGCATTGTTTTAAATGGAACAAGATTGGTTGCTGAACTAATAGGTACTATTAACGTTCCTTATTTATATGTGGAAGTCATAATGCTTAGGAACTTCAATTCTCGTCGTTACTGATGCTGCTTACCCATGAGTACTGCAGTATTTCATTAACCGGTAGTGGCTCCCGAGGGAATGGAGGCATTATTAAAGTTCTAAGTAAGGTCGGAAGTTATTACAGACATTGTAAATGTAATGTACTTCGCTTACTATATACTTATTATGTATGTTAGCATATATGTACATTTATTAATATACCACGTGGCTTTTTCTTGGAATAACATAACGTCACTACTGTATTTCCGTGAAGTGTTGGCAGAGAAGTGTAGAACACTCCCCTGACCAGATCATCAGTCACCCGTTATGCAACATGTCCCATGGAATATATAAGTGAGCTTATTGATACATTTGCAATATTTATTTGCTTATCGATTTGAGTAAACAAATAATTCGACACGAAGTAATTTTTGAGTTCTAAAATTAACCAAGCCATTAATAGTACATTTCGAGAAGTGTTTACCAAATGGAATATTTTAAAATTAGTAGATGCGTAAAGTCTTTATCCAGCTGTGATATGTTCGTAGTGTTTTTGTTTAAAGTCGTCTTTTTTTTCTTATTCTTTAGCACCGTTACGATCAATTATTTCTAGAAAGGAGGCAGATATTGCTTCTAATAAAAACGAAATGAAAATTTTACAAATATAGGTACTAACAACTCTCGCTGCAGAAGCGGCATTAGCATATTATATAATGGTCTTGCTTTTGCGGAGCAAATTCGTATATGGTTCAGGAATTATTGAATACAATTTCCTTGCAACTGGTCAATAGTAAATTAGGTAGATAAGAAAATTTAAAAAATGTATTAGTACAGATCAAATAAAAGCCTTGGAAATTTTGAACTGTTTTTGATAACCTGAAAATTAACATTTAACATAGTCGCGATATGTCCATCTAGTTCGACGATTTTATGAACATTTAAAGAATCCATTCATTTTTGTTATTTTCCACGAAATATATAAAAGTACCGTGTGTGAAAGTGTTTAAAATACTTTTGAGGTTGGGTATTACCTACTAACGATAAACAATATTAAAATGTGAAGTATATTTATAACGAAAGAATGATATTTTAATTGTTTCAGAAAATTAATTATTTTGCACGTAGACTGAGTATTTACATTGATAATATAAATTATAATATAAATAATAATATAAATATATTTTTTTTATTATAAATTATACCGCCATTAAAGCATTAATTTTTTCGACTTTTTGGTATGATTTTGTAAAAATATGACTGTTTTTATAGTCCATAAAATATGAATTCTGAAGCTGACTACAATATATATGTTATGATTTATATAACATAACTCTGTATGTGAATACATTATTTACTCATTTTTATTAAGTTATTTGACTGTCTGGCAACGCGATCGCTGAGCAAAAGGTGCTGGATCCGATGCCCCGGGTAGGTTTTTTCTAACTTGAAATTGCCAGCAGTAACACGAAGGCTGGATATGTGTCCGGTGATTGGCAATAGGCTCCCACACATATTCCATAGGACGTAAAACAAAACTAATTAAACATTGAACCACCACACTTATCTGTCCATCCCTTCAGAGGAGTACAGGCATGAAGTCGAATTTTTACGCGCATAATTCTGGTATGTGTTTTTGTCATAGTCAACTAGTTTCTTACCCGTCCCAGCTCCTTCATGAACTTCCGCCAGTCGCAGCAAGGTCGCGCCGGAGAACTAGTAAAAAACTCGTACATTTTAGTATTCATCAAGCAACTAAGCATTAAGCGAGATATTATATTATAAGTTATAGTAATTCATCTAATGAGCTTACCTCGTAATATTAAGTGCCTTATAAATTACCGAACCATTGATCATAAAGATCCTACAGAACGAATTAATATGTGTCACCTTTAAAACATTATTACTATGATCGTTTAAGTCAAAAAATAAAAGCGAAATGTAACAATTTTTGTACTATAACGTATGAAGATGATATGTCCTTGTACCTGTCTTGTCCTTTCAAAATTACTTGACATAGTATATACATATATGAAAACAGGCAATGTACAAAGGTGTTACGTTCAAAGGGAACGTAGCCAACAAAATGTATTAAATGTTCATTCTGTAAATTTCCATATTAGTGTAATAACACCTTCATTAGCTTACCTCTTCTTTATTAAAACAAGTATTTAATCCTCAGCTACCCTTATTTTTAGTTAATTCTAATAGATAATGCAGTATAGTCTTGTGGTTTAGAAGTCAGCCTTCCGCGCCGCCGAGGTTCCGAGGTTCAAATCTTCAACAATCAAATGATTTACGAACAGGGAATGAGTTTATTAATTTGTATTTATTTTTAACTTAAAAGTTGTGTATTATTATTAAACATTATTATTATTTATTTTGTTAATAAACATGGGTAATTATTGGTGTGTAACATACATATACATTTAAAGCCTAACCCAATATCACAATATTCGATTAACCTCCGGAAAAACATGTTATAAATAGGTAAAGCTTATTGCAAAGAAGCAAAAATGACGTAAGTGTATGGGAAAAAGTAGATAATAGAAAAGTGCCTCGTATCTCGCAGCAATATAGGTACATACCTACGCCGGCTTATATACCGACCCACTCTACTTAGTGAGGACCCGTGGCTATTAAGAAAAACGAAGTATACTACAGACGCTGAACAATGAAAGTAAACGATCGCCGTTGAAGGTTGTGTTTTTAAGCGAAACAACTTACTATCTCTCTTATAAATATGTTTAGGCATTTTTAAATCTTAATCGCTGTCATTATCATGGTTTTATAAATACTGAGTTAATAATACTAAGTAAGTTACTAAAACTAAGTAGGCTTAAGTACAAGTTTGTATGCAAACTTATTGCGAAATGCTAGTTCAAAGAGATTTAGAGAATGTACGAGAAAATATTAGTTTAAATAGATAAAAATGCATGTCTTTTAGGAATAACACTACTTAAAAGATTTACTTTTTTTCGCATATTTAAATATTTTGCAATGTCACAATTACAATATCTATATAAATTTGCAATGAAAATAACTCGTGAATTTTCTGTTCAATTACAGTGTGATGTAATTGGTTCTACTGATTTAATCTGTAGACAAGTGTCAAGAAAAAAGATTTCTGAACTGTAAATTTGTCGTCTAAATTAATTTGGCGCCAAGTATTAAAAATGTATAACTTTTCTTTTTAATTGGGATATTACAAATAGAGCTTTTATCGGGTAAAACAAATTGGTTAACCGAAAAATTGACATCACTATCTTAAAAGTCTTTTGTAGATATAAAGGGATTAGCGCCGTATTAATATATGTTTTATCTATAGTTCACGTATCAATTTTAGCTATAGTATCTATTTGGTAGGGCTACCTATTTGCCTGGTCACTTAGCTTTGCGCTGTGATTCCCAACAGTGGATTCAGGACGCTGCTGACGATTAGACTGATTACGATAACGTGCTATTTACGTATTCTTTAAATTATTTTACACGATTAGTGTTTAATTGCAGTTTGTTCTTTACAGATCATGTCTGACGCGCCAGAAGCAGATGGATTACATCCGACAAGTAATAGTTCGTTAAAAATATCCCTGCCCACAGTACTATGTACTGATACTTCTGACAAGGCCAACACACCCAAGAGTGACTCGTTTGTGTCGTCAGAATCCAAGCTGTCCCTACCTTCAAATTTTGGCACTCCTACCTCCCCGTTGCGGTTGTCGTCGCCGCTGTCTCTGCCCACGTCGCCAACTCCATTCACAAAAACCTCGTTGCAAGCACGCTCAAATAAATCCCTGGACGAGTCCCCACAGCTAAGCACCCCGCTCAATAAAGCGAGCCAACAAAATGCCTCCACGACTAAGCCACCCGTCAACACCGGCTCGGCCACAGGTAAGTCTTCTTTGCTCGTTAGTTTTATCTTTATCTGCATAAAAATTACTGCACTTACCCAAACCTTTATCTCCTATTATAATGAAAATTGAGAATATATTGAAGCGATTATTGGAAAATAAGTTATTTTATTCAATTTATTTTACAAAAAGTATATATTATATGTATAATACTTGAATTTTTGCCAAACTGCGGGCCAATTTGTTGGCAGTCTGCAGTTCAATTCTCCCAAATCTTGTACATACATTTATTTATGCTTAATATAAATAACTTGTATTACGTACGTGTGTGTTTCATCATCATCATCATCATCATCGTGTGTGTTTATTTATTGTTTATTATTCACCTATAATTTAACTTGAAAATTTAATGGTTATTGTTAATTAAAATTACTTATAATTAAAATCAACATTAAACGGAAATTGGACGAAATTCAATTAAAAGTTTCAATATCAAATATCAGAACGTAGCCGCCTAATCAGGCCCGAAGAGGATTTTGTATACACACACATACATATATGTATATCTACATACCTATGCATACAAAGCTAGGGTAAAATCGTAGCACGGCTGCCTTCTACGAGTACATTGTACTAACGAGGTTATACACTCACCTGTACACATACTGCATGCAGCTGATGTTCCCCACAGTAATTTTACTCACTGTTGAATACAACGTCATTCCGCTTGCCCACAGTTATACGAATTTGTGTAGTTAGTTGATAAATAATGAAACAACTGAAAAATGAAAATGGAAAACCCTCTCGGTGGCAGTTGGGCGCAGAGCGCGACCGGCGGCGGGCGTGCCCTCGCTTCAGCCCCTCACCATGCCGGCATTCATTGCCCGTTTCCTTGGCTACGTAAAGTGAACTTATCGTACTCTTCATCAGAGCTATTTTATTGGTTTATACACAAACTGTTCATATTTATTTCTGGCCAGAATTAAACTACACGGAGAAGTTTTGTTAACTATGAGAATTTCGGCGATATTGAAGTTTTAAGGGTCTGTTTGCAAACAAATGTAACTATTGTTTTGCAGCTGTTGATGGAATTATTATTAACGATGAAGTGGCAGTGGTGTTGATGATAAAATAAATGAACAAGTGAAATGTGAGGTGTTCGTGCGATGCCGTGTTGTGGTTGTTGGTGGAACGGCAGACAGCGACACCGGCCGCCTGAGCCAACAACTTCAGGTTATTTTCCATATAATTTTCATCAAGTTTTCGTTCGCAAATCGATTTCACAACTCGATATGCGTGGTATGTACTTCATATGAATTGAATTCATATGTATGTACTTTATATGAAATGAACGGGAAAATGTGCAGAACTAAAGACGTGTTATCTGTAACACCATTTAAATGTTTACTCAACGCTTTTCACTATTCTTATCACATATCTGACATGCATATGTAGCACACATGTATCAACCCGAAATATCTGTGCTGAATTGTTGGTTAGTTTTACAGGCTATCTATTGACGTAAACATACACAGGGCAATGTCATAAATAGTAACAATAGAATATTATTTAGAATAGCCATGAAGTATACGATGTAGAGTTCTAATGTAGAGTAAGGAAGATTAAACATTATTTGGTACCGTATTTGTTGGAAACAAATAGTCGACAGCCTTTTTTTCAAATAACAGCGTACATGATTGCCGCCTGCCATTAAATTGTTACTTTATTACATAGACAAATGCACCCAATCTCTGCTAGGACTGAATTAGTTGTTCAGCTCGATGCTACACTTCAAAGCTTAGTTGGAACACTCCGTATATCAGAGTATTTTTTTAAGATTCTAAGATTTCAGATAAGTTAAAGTGCACTTTTTAATACATACAGTAACAGGCTAAATGGCTGCGAAATATTTAACGAAAGATGCATTAAAAAAAATACATTTATATTTCTACCCGCAAGCATAATAAATACTCCGTCTGTGTTTTGCTTACTACTGTTTTCTTTGAGATTTACGCTTTCTGCTGCGAAATCAAAGCCAAAGCGTTGCTCTTTCGATTTCGAACTAAATATTTTGTTCGTATACTTCGCTAAACGACTATTTCAAATTATACATACTAACAAACTTCTCCAATAAATGTTACGGGCACGTACCCACAGCACAAATTAGGACATAACATTGTACGTACGTTCTAAATAAATAAGGGCACGTAAATAGACGAAACAAAGAATGACATACACGTACCTACGTGGACAATTTTAGTTGGCCTTTTGTATATTGTTGCCTTACAACAAATATTAGAACAATAGGACTACATCGTGCGTCATACAGGCCAGTTAGTTACCTAAGTTATTAATATTGTTCTATCATCATGCCAGGTTCCTTACGGAGTAGGTTGAACCGGACGCGGTTCTTCAAAAATCAGCATTACATTCATACATGCCCGCCGGATTCCAAGAGCTCTGACGTCCCCATCAGTTAATATCTGACCTGTCTGGTCAAGATATGTGAGTGTTCGTCTCCCGTCTCGGCAAAATGATATTCATTAAGAATAATTTTGAAGGTTTGAAATAAATGCTTTGATGGCGGCCAATTTCGTTTCATAGGTTCGTAGACCTGTTTCAAACCGATCATGGCAGAACTTTATTGTGGCTGTAAACAGTGATTTATAGAGATACTCTTGTTTCAGACTATCCGATTTTTTACGTGGTCCATTTAATTGAATTGATTAATTGTTCTGTGGGCGTAATGAACAAGTGGCGTAAAAACGTTACGTTAACTGACAATATGTATATCTGTGTCATCATCATCATCGCCATCAACATCACCGTCGTTATCATCATCGACCAGTTTCTATTCACCGCTGAAAATATGTACTTTCAATAGCGCGCCACCGAGTACAATGTTGAGCCGTTTATATATTGTAAATCCAATGCCAGTTAATTTGCGTCTATCTATGAACGTATTATTAATGTCATTGAAAACTAATTGGGTTTACCTAACTGAAATTGCAAGTAACAGCACAAATTCTAAATTTGTGGCCGGTTCGCATACACGCTTTCCTATTCCATGGGACAAAGAGCATAACATGGCAAAAATTGCTACCTACTACACTCCTGTTTATCCCTTGGGGAAATACAGGCATAATGTTATGCTATGATTGTATAATATAAAGTGCATACGAATATCACATGCATGTGTCACCGCAGCGGGTCTGTGACTCGTTTACTAATGGCATATTGATTGAACGTTGATTCACCGCTATTAGGCAGCGCGTCGGGCTTTCAGTCGCGAGCGTCCGACGCAATGTTTCCCGCGCTTTGTTGTGTGTCAACGAAGAAATGTGTCACGCGCAGCGATGTATCTTCTTCCCAGTCTTCCCGCTCCAGTGTATCAAGTAAGACAATTCTCATTTCTTCTCTACATGTTATCTTTTTATAGTTCTCTTCCGCTCAATATCCTCTCTTGTAAAATTGTCATAAGAGTATTTTTTTAGTCTTAATGTAGCTGGTTATTTCAAACACTATGGCTACCGAAACTAGTAAGGCTATCGTGAAAAAATATATGTGTATTAAACAATGTGTTGATCTGTGTTTGTTGTATGAAAAAAAATATTATAAATTTAAACGTCATTTTAATTTGTCGACGCCAGAACAACATGGTTGGCTATATCATGAGGAAACCTGCACATCTTAGTATTAATAGAAAAAAAAAGGTGTGTGAGGTCTGCCAACCCGCACTTGGCCAGCATGGCAGACTATGGTATTAAGCCTCTCAATATAAGAGGAGACCCATATTCCATAAATGGGTCGATTATATTGTCTGAATCATTAGTCAGCTCAAAGTGTAGCTTCTAATGTAGAAAAGACAAACGGAGTTTGCCAGGACCGTACAAGGCGGAAATCCTTGGTTGCCCGCCTTCCCCTATACAGATATTCGTATTAATGATACAGATTTTAATTCAATGATAATGATACAGGTACAAATTATATTTAAGATCTGACCATAACTTAATATACATGCCATTTTAATGGTAGATAACTATAGATACAAGTGAAACCAAAGAGTCAGTTGCCAACTGCCTGACCCGTTAGTTCAGTGATTACTGAAACCATTTATGAGCCGGAGGATCCGGGTTCAATTCTCTCTTCGCATAAATATTTGCGTGACGAGTACAAGTATTTGTTAATATTATTATTAATTAGGTTAAATGGCACGTGTTACGATGTCCTCACAGCACTAACGCAGTTCGGACTTCGATCTGACCAACTTGGTCCGCCGACGTATTATTACTTCGCAGCTATCAAATCTGTTTACGTGGCGGCAGGTAGAGCTGCCGCATTGCGTAGCTATTATATCTCCATTTCGGGTACCGACTGCCCGTACAGGTGAGCTGTAGGCACTCAATAATTGAGTTTTCCGGCATTCCCTCCGACTTTGTGGCTCGTCTTATTGTGGTACTTTTGTATCGATTGCGTCGTTGTCTTAGTGGCTGCGAGCGCGATTGCTAAACGAGAGGCACTGGGCTCACTCCCCTGGTCGACCAAAGTGTTATTTAGTTCTTCTTACTTTAATTTGCCAGTCGGCGCTCGGACTCTGGTATTATCCCCGATTTATGCAGTGCATGCAAAAGGCTCGCCACACATTCCATTACATTTGGCACTCGATGTTCTCTACCTACTCCGTAAGGGACATGTCATTAGTTTATTAAAAACTAGTTTATGACATCCACTATATCAAACACTATTCGATACTGAACTGATATATGTTCTAACGAATTAATCACAAATATACTTTCGTAGTTCGCAGCTCATATTAATATGTTGACTGTGGTAGTTTTTTTTATATCGATTACGATGTGAAAGTTACAGCTGTTGTACAAAGTTCTGGTGAATGACAGCAGCTAGTGAATGATTTTAATAGAAAAAACATTAGTTATCAGTTCGGTCTCGACTCCAATCGCGAGTTTTGCTTGTATCGGTTTTTATTGTCACTACGCTGTTGACAGTTCCTTTGAAAATGTTATGTTCCTATCATTTTATGTCTTTTTTATCATTTTTTCTAACTCTAGTAAAAACAATGTAATCCTCAAAGGGGTAGGCAGGGGAGTGTAATACACTCCCACGTTTCACCAATTACGTTTACGTGTCAGTATTTTATAGCTAAGCAAAATATAAAATAAGTAAATACATTCTGTTTTGCTATTAGTTATAACGACTTCAATTATATCGTAACTATAAACCTTATCTAAATAAGTATCCATAGTTATACAATGAAGCTCCTCTATGGGTCATTAATCGAGTTACTGGTACCCAATCGATCAGCGCTCAACGAAACCAGTCAAGAAGAAATAAAAATACCATTTGTTTCACTTAGAATTGCGTTTGCACTTACCTTTATTGAACGAACACGTGAGAAGTTTCCAGAAAAAGCAAGCACATGTGTAGCGTAAAAATAATGGGTTATTTTCTGCTTCTTCGTTGCATTCAAAGTATTTTCTCACGAAACAAAGTTTTCAGTCGAGTTGGCAGAGTCCGCTGTTTTGAAGCGAACGCTCGTTAGTGTGTTTCGAATTCGTTTGATCGAAAAATAAAAGAAACCACACCCTACCCGTACCCCCCTAACCCCAAGTCACATAGCAGGTGCACTGGAAGTTAAATTTTAGGTATGCAGACTTGAGCACAGAGAAGCGTTCGTAACATCTACGTTTACTAATCTACAACATTAAACATGTAAATATATTATTCATCATGTCACTTTGTGCTTGAAAATTAAGGTAAGTTTCAGATTTCGTTGTTTTGCTTACATTAATGACTTATTATAGATAAGTTTTTACATATAAGTTAACGAATTGATATTTTAAAGAGGCGCCAAATAGAACCTTATCAACAGAAATGCCATTGTCTTCTTTGTTAGAATTATTGTTCGTTCTATTAAATATAATTCACTTTATTAACAGTATTTGCGTTTTTGAGATTCGAACATCACTGCCCGTAATGGTGAAGGAAAAGATATCGAGCAAGCCTTAGAGTTCTCCATAATGTTCTTTAGGCATTATAATTTAAATCGTATGTAATCCACCACCCAATACACTTCGCCAGAGTGGCAAACTATGGACCTTAAACAATGGCATTCCTCATTCTGAGAGAAGACCGAAAACGCAAGAGTTCAAAAGTGGTTCGATAAAACAAATAATATTGCTGACCATAGTAAAAATAGTGCTTGTATTATTTAACATTTACATACACACTTAAACCAAAAAGAAACACAAACAAAAAAGAAACACAATTGTTCTCACACTTATGCAAATTGTCTATAATACATAGGTACATAGGTACATGAAAAATGTCCTTAGTAAGTCGTAAAAGTCATAGCCGTGAACGAATCTCATGTAGCAATTGCTTAACTAGATAATAAAGCCTTTTCCCACGCCTCTACGCATACCATTAATGGTTAAGACCGGATAAGTTTCAAGTGAAGAGAGCCGTACTTTACTATATATGGGAATGACGAATGAGTTACGACAAAAAATCCGTTACAATCCCGCTACATTTGTCCCTTTGTATTAAAAATATACCTTTCCATGTTAGTTGTAATACTTTGTACCAGTGAGAGCAATCAATCAGTAAAGCGTTCGACAAAGGGGCACAATTAAACCAGTAGCGGTGGAAAATCTTTTGGAACGATAAATAAATTATGCCTTGTTTGCCTTTTTAAAGGAAACTTTGGGGACTCAAAGGAATTTGTGACCTCTGATTAACATTTTGCGCAGAAAGCAAAAGTACTTATTTAATAATGAGAATTACAGAAATTTTGTTTTAGTACGTAGCTACCTCTGGACCCCTAATCCCACCAGTCCCTAAAGTTCGGGATTGTTTCAAATATTATTTATCAATTATTTTGTCGTCAACCTTGGCCGTGGAAAAGAAATTACCAGATCTATTTTCATAAAAACAGGGTCTGTTGTTGCAGAAATATCGCGGTGATTAAAATTCCGAACTTGTAAGAAGCTTAAGCCGCCGAATAAATAAACCTGGCAACTTACTACGGAACTTTCTAACTTTGTGCTATCTCCTCAACGTACAAGGACGTGACATTTTTAAAGCAAAATTTTGTTACACAGAGCCAGACCTCAGTCGATCTTGCCTTAGCGCTGATTTCGCTAATTATGTTAACTGCAGATGCAATGTTGGTGAATTTAATGATCATTATCCTGCCTTGGTCCATGATAGTACAACCGCAGCCTTTAAATATTACCTAATGTAAAACTAAACAGATTTATCTTTGTTGTTTTTAAGACAGTATAAAATTTAAGCAGTCCTATCATTATTATTGTTCTTCCTTTTATTGTTTCTTTCTTTAAAATAAATTAGAATTTATACGTGTGTGTCGGGAATCAAGAGAATTTGAAAACTAGAATATTGAGTAGCATTTACCCGATGATTATATATGTACATATATTAATTGTATAGAATAGGTAGCTCTAACAACCCTATTTAAGTGTAGACCCAGTAGAATTCCAAATCATACAGATGTAAAGGCGTGCTTGCCCCAAACTGATAACTTACTATTAACACAAACTGCTGAATTACGTTGGTTAACAGTCGAAATCATTTGCATGCAGAGACCTTCACAATCTGGTTGTATATTATCTTGAACTATAATAATGTAATGGCACCGCGCCGAACCTTCCCTACATAAGCTTGGGACGCTACTATCTTAAGTCATCTTCGTGATGCTCGAAGGGTGTGCATGCACTGAACAGATTACGCAAGTAGGTTAGTTAGGTAGTTAAATTTGGACGGTTTCCAAACCCCTGTATATATGTTAAGGACGACAAAATGGCGTCGTACATATACATACATATTTACTGATCCAACTCGGCAGTATAATATAAGTAAATAATAGTTAGTTCCATAATATAAATAAATAGTTTTGTGCTATCATTATAGTTAATTAATAGTTGCCCCATGTTCTTCTTATTTCCTTTTAGATATAATCGTAAGCGTTGCTTTAAAATAATCTACGCATTTAATTTATATTCAATGTATTCCATACGAATTAAATTGTTATCAAATATTATAATTTACAAAATTACTTACTATATATTACTAATTTAATAAAAATAAATTGACTGCCTCGTTGGTCGAGCGGTTGCAAGCGTGACTGCCGATCGGGAAGTCTTGGGTTAAAATCCCGGGTCGGGTGCTATTGGATTTTTCTAATTTAGAATTTCTAGTAATGACTCGGAGTCTGGAATTGTGCCCGGTGCAATGTAGGTACACCAGTTTCACCAGAAAAGTTTAAGTCCCATGGAATACCATGGTAAACTTAAACGTAACTGGGAAAACGTGAAACGTGGGAGTGTACTACACTCCTCTACCTACTCCTTCGGGGATTACAGGCGTGTTGTTACATTTTTTTTAAATAAAAGATTTTCCCTGCCTCGTTAATCGAGTGGTTGCAAGCGCGACTGCCGATCCGGGGGTCCTGGGTTCAAATCTCGGGTCGGGTACTATCTAATTAGGAATTTCTAGTAGTGACTCGGAATCTGCATTTTTGCCGTGCACCTAAACGTAACTGGTTAAACGTGGGAGTGTACTACATTCCTCAGACTACCTCTTCGTTTCTTCTATGTACCTCTTTTTTATGTTTTTTTCATTAGGTAACAGGTGTCATGCTGTCTTTTATATTCTGACAGTAATTACTTGTTTAAAAATTTACCTAGTTGCAGTAAAAAATCTTATTTAAATCGGTTCAGCTATTTCAGTAATTTAACGGGATGAACAGAAAAACACACAGACAGACATAAAAAGTATGAAGGCGAGTTTCACTTCGTAAGATGCGATCATGCATAATATGAGAATTATGAGATGAAAAACGGAGATGGTGGAATATTTTCCGACCCTGGGATCAAACCCACTCTCGTCAAGCAGTCGCGCTCGCAACCACTTCAGCAAAAAGGCAGTCTATGTGGTTGTTTGAATAGTCGAATTCGACATTAAAAATTTAAACGTATTAGAGGGCGTCCCAGTTAGACTCGAAGCGAGGCCTAGCAAACACATACATGTTAGATACATAACAGTCATTAATAACAATATAAAATATTAACTTTAATAATAATAATACAATATTCACAGCTTAATTTCACTTTAACTGAAATAACCGGAGCGGCGTGGCTAAACCAAACCAGTTTACTGTACTCATCATAATAATAAATTTACGGCGTGGTAACAATGTGACTTGATCCTGATTTAGTGGCCCGTGATCCCAATTTTAGAAGCAAAATTTTGCGAAACGTTCAGACGAGGTATAGGCGATAGGATTTACATTTTTATTAATATTATGGATGGGCTTTTACTACGTTTTGATAAATATTTATAGCAGATCTTGTTCTTTGTACAAAATATATAGTATGAGACACATAACTAGCAGTAAAAAATAGATGGTTAAAATTAATATAAAACATGTCCCATGAAGTTATGACGCACGAAATATTATTATTATTATTACCGCAGTTATATCGCTGTGGACCGGAAAAAATCGCGTTCTGCGCGCGTCAATGTTGGTTTATCATTTATCAGCTCGTTATGTATTCTAGAGGGGCACCAAAAATACGCTTAAGGGACTTATTTATCTGGAACATTATATTAAATCATTTTTTCTTTTTTAAATAACATAGGTAAAAGTCAGAAAAATAGTAATGCGCGCCGGTTGCTTTTCCCATATTTCAAGATCCAAGCGGAATACGGCCGCGAAACACACATAAATCGTGTTTGTACATCAAGTCGATATTTAAACATAAGTTTCAATATAGCTTTCCATTTGGGTGCCGATCCGCCATACTTATCCGGCTAGACCTTCTTTATACAGTCAGATTAATATTACAAATATCTATTTATAAAAACTTTCAATGGTTTCTTTAGTTCAGATACGGTTGTTGAGATCGCTCCGCGTCGTATCGATCAGGAGGACCGGCAACTTTAGTTA
Source organism: Parelbella ahira ahira (assembly GCA_018244795.1). Taxonomy (NCBI): domain Eukaryota; kingdom Metazoa; phylum Arthropoda; class Insecta; order Lepidoptera; family Hesperiidae; genus Parelbella; species Parelbella ahira. The sequence continues at coordinate 18,149 of DWME01000500.1, forward strand.
ATGACGTCTTAAGGGCCGTAGTGGAAGAAAATCTATATCAGACAACCGAGGAGACCTCGAACAATCCCAGACAACTTCGGTCGACCATAGCACCACTGCAAAATACATAAGGGTTTTATCCCTTTATTATTGGAGATAAGGAAAGGCTCCTTAACGATAATCCAGAACGCAAATGGTAGCAGCTCTCTGCCAATGGTTACTCCACGATTCCACGACTTACTGCTAAGCTGGGTGTAAATTTTAAAGAGGCGTTTTTGTGCGCTTTGTTGATTGTTTATGAAGTCGTTCGTTTCATTGGCTCGGAATCTGGATTAGCGCCCGGTATATCGCAATATTACTACCTATTCCTAGATGAGGCGAATAACTTAACTGGTGTAATGTGGAAGTGTTCGGAAATTACCGGTGTGACATTACGTTCTTTTTTCCAAGTGCCGTCCTTTGTCTTTGGAAAGTATTGTCTTATATGGATCCGGCCTTGATAATTTGTGTTAATAAATGACAAAGTTTATTGATATTATCAATGTCTGCGTTATCAATTGTTTAAACTTGCTTAAATTAAATAAATAATTACTTATAAATATGCTCATAAAATATTTCTAAATTATTAATTAATTTCACGTGCTAAATTTGTACATTCTGCTTGCATACCGTGGTCTGATTACATAATTTAGTGCAATAAATATGAGAAGATTAAATGAAATAGCTAAACCCAAATCGATAAGATAGTAAAAACACCAATGACACATCCGAGGAGATCCATTTCCAGCGAATAAAAAAGGAAACTTCTTGATTGTATTAGACCCCAATGAAAATGGGACCCATATCCGATTTCTGCCGGATTTTACTAAATTTGTCCTTTTTGTGGACATTTGGCAGCGTCCGGTTTTTTTTGGACGGCCAAGTTTTTGTTGAGCGTCACATGATTCAGTTACTACCATCATTAAATTTGTAACGATGTTGTATTCTTTTGGTATAACTGTGAAAGCTACTTACACTTTCTGCAATTATGTATAAATCTGAATCTATAACCTTAGTTATCACTCCATTAATAATATGTATATATATTTTTTGCAGTAAATTAAAGGATTTCCGTAGTAAACATCATCAGGCACAGTTCATTAAACATTTTATTTGCAGCATTATCAAACTCGTAATTTGTCCGTTTGCTCTCGGAGTGTTCCTTTTGTAACGCGGAGTTTCGCGCGTTCAATAACATGTCTTTATGATCCTTCATCGACGTATCGCGTGGGAGGTATTAAACGTCCTGTCTCCTTGCAAACAACTGGCTTGCGTGTTATTCCGAATGGGTTTGCCATGTTAATCCAATCTGGTCACTAATGTATAAAATTATCCCTATTGTTATTTCACCAAAATCTGACACAATTCTCATGAGAATATGATTTGCCTTTTTTACTAAAACAGTAATTTGCACTGTATACCAGATTATATAAATACTCTTGATATTATCATCTATTTCCAGTGATTAATAGTACTCGCATACGTATACATCGCATACATACATTTTATGTATTTATAAATATCCAACTCTTGGTTAACTTTTGATTTCACGGTTGTCAAATCGAGCGATTCCCATTTTGTGCTATGACGTTATTCTTGCGCCTTTTATCGATCCTGAAAACAATGCGTTAAAAGTAAATAATAAACCTACCATCACGCCTGCAATCCCCGAAGGGGTAGGCAGAGGCAGAGTGTACCTACCTACACTCACACGTTTCACCAGTTACGTTAACGTAAATAATGATTATAATAACCATAATTCTGTTTATGTTGTGTCCTCGTAATAACTAATGTTGTGTTATTTATCATATAATTGATATAATTTATTTGGATAATACTCTTAACCACATTCATTATTAAATTATAAAATAAATGAAGACATAACGGTATAACTTCTTAGTTACAGCCGCAGGATATGTTTTCCACTTTAACGATAAAGTGGCTTGCTAATGTCGTTTCGGGGATGACTCGGGAGAGATTACATTGTTCCAACGGTTGGTTTTGTTTCTTATTCGACCAGTGTATCTTGAACTATCTTATAAAGTACATGAACTGATATTGGATTGCATAAGTGTCATAGTAAGGAGCAAAGCAGGTCTCTAAGGATAGAGATATTTTGAACTTTGTGCTCTTTTCCTACCCCGTACGGGATCAGGCGTGATGATGTAAAAAAGCCACATCGATGCACTTATTTTTGCTATTTTTCAGCAGCATTTACGTTCTTATGTTTTGTTTTCTTTTTAAATTGGAAAGAATAAGAAGTAAACTTACTGTTGCGTTTCCTCCCATTTGTCTAAATCGTACTAACACATCTCTGGCTGTCTTTAGGGTAACATCAATTCAACTTTCTTTTGAAAATATATATTAAAGAGAGGGCTTCGATCCCACGTGAGGTATGCAATTATTACGACTTATCGCTAGGTGGAAATACAAGATCTATAGTACCAACGATTTTTACCTACTGAACGGTAGAAACCGTGCCAAAGCTCTTGAGCAGTGTTCTCTAATGAGTATGACAACACAAGGATTAACGCTCGTAAGACCAGGTTATTTGGCACGGCTTACTAGCTAGTTAACAGGTCCATAATTTACTGAGCTTAGCCTTGGACGTATCAGGATTTAGACGCAGAGGCTGCATCTCCGTACTCTTATACCCGGATTTACCTCATGACACGGAATACATTATGATGTCAACTTGTTTCGCATCATCAACCCTTTTCTCATTGCACTACTGCACACGGGCTTAATCTCAGATTGAGATGGATAATGCTACGGTCTGCCACGCTCACCAAGTTTATTTAGCAGACTTGTGTAGACTTGACGTGTGCAAGAGAACATTTTGAAGGTCGCTAAGATGTCCAGATTTTCTCACAATATTTTCCTAAATCGTTACGGTCCTTGCTATTTTCTTAATATTTTCTTGTCAGTCATTGCCTGAAACTTAAAATGTTTGAGAGACTGTGAGAATTTCTGTGAACAATACTGGTCCTACACAACAAACAATTTATTCCCTTCATAGTTTCTAAATGATATCTGCAAACACGTTGAAGTAGAGAATTAAATCTTCTGCGATAGGAACTGGTCTGGAGACTTGTACATATAATCCAAAAGGTAGATGTAATGTAAGTAATGGAAAGTTTTAGCGGTCGAACCCTTTGTCTCCCTTCTCCTTAATTGCAAGGTACTTGCTACTCTTGCTGCTGTACATACATGCACATACATATCGCTCATTTGCGACTACAGTGTAACATCTTAATAACAGTTCAGAAAGTTTGAAGTCATAATTATCATAGAATTACGATTTTTGAATTATTTTAATGTCTCAAACTCATTTAAAGTAGTTTTCATCTAATTGTCCCTAGTAAACTTGCGCCTTATTGACGATTTCGGCCTTTGATTTAAGTATTTTTAACTAAAAATTTTCTAATTAAGTGCAAAGTATAGAAACATTAAACCGAGGAACTGTACCAAACTTATTAACGATGCTTTTTCCTTCTACTCCAACCGTACACATAGCAGTCCTTAACACAAATGTAGCTATATTTCTGTAGCACTTGGCTTTGGAACTTGTCCTTTGTTGTTTGTAACGGTTTTTCATTATCGGTTCATTAAATATTGAGTCATCATCATCGTCAACGTCTTTCTTTGAATAGAACGTGGTTGTCCTCTCATAATTGAAGGGATTAAATCCATAGTTGGCCACGCTTGCCAAATACGAATTGCTAGCCAAGTGTAAATTATTTATTCCTAATTTAAAATTATTTTGAAACAGTAAGGCATTATATATGATAATTGTTTAAACATTATTTTTTATACGAGCTCTATTTTTCTATGTTTTTGTATCAATCCTCGTTTTCTGTATAATTTACGCCAACGTTAAGTTAATCCTTTGTTCATGGCAATCCTTTTGGATTATCCGTTTTTCCTTAATCATTTTTCGTTTATAGAAAATATCTTCCTTGATAACGTTGTACTTTTCCTGGAGACTGCCTCGTTGGTCGAGTGGTTGCAAGCCCGACTGCCGATAGGGAGGCCCTGAGTTCAAATCTCGGGTCGGGTGCTATTCGATTTTTCTAATTTAGAATTTCTAGTCGTCACTTGGAGTCTGGAATTGTGCCCGCTGTATGGCAATAGGCTCACCGCCTATTTCATGGGCCTTACACGTAACTGGTGAAACATGGCAGTGTACTACTCTCCTCTGCCTACCCCTTCGGGGATTACAGAGTGATGTTACGTTGCTTTTAATTTTTACAGGTAGAAACTTAAAAGTGTTAGCTGTTTTCACTATTTGATCGTAAGAAGTTCTCTAAGCTATAAGTTATTTCTATTCGTTAATGGTTCTATGTATGGCCACGTACCGTCATTATTCCTTGATTCCAGGCAATGATAACATATTCATTAGTATGGGGCTGTGTTCAATCGTGTGCTTAATATATATCTTTGCTATTATTATATGCTTAAATCAAGTTCTTTACAGGGCAGGCTGAAGACAATGAGCGCCAAATATATGTATTTTTACTGAACTGACATGGTACTACGTTCAGCGATCTTTTCATGCAAGCGCGCCAGTTCAGAGATATATGTATTTGTGATAGAAAGTACAGGGCTTTTTAAATATTTTATATCCATATCTTAACTGAACAATGATATTTTCACGCGATTATTAACTTTAAATCCACGTAATTAGGTGCAAGTTTGGTTGCAGCTAGGAAACACCATTTGACGCAGGGCTCCACCACGAATATAGATACTAAATTCACTGTGTCAAAACATATATGGGCTTATATGCTTGATAAAGAACGTTGGAAAATCAACTCTGTGCGGTTAGTGTAAGGTATAATTTACGAAAATCGATATCTAACTGACGTCCTTGTCGATGTGAGTGTTCTGAATACATATGTATGTAGGATAATCGGAATGTGTGAGTTTGGCAACATTGATTTCTACACAAATGCTATTGTATCTATGACACCGACCTTTACCTTTGTTTTTTGTATTTGTGAGTACATTTACATATATGGATAATTGATACGTTAATTTTTCTTTGAATTAACGGCTATTACGCTTTCTAGATGTCGATAGTATAGATTTTTAACCTTTTTGTATAATACACTGTAATTATAAGAGAACTAGTCGGGCCACCACGAAAACGTATGTGAGTTAAGCCGGTACATACATATGTAATCACGACTATAACAGATTTCTGCGCGCTGCTACAAAAGCGTAAAGTTTGACATAGGTACACAATGCATTTGAAACAATATGTGTGCAGTGATTAGATATGACTATCCTATACTATAGGTAGGTCAAGATCCTCTCTACCTACCCCGTAAGGAACCTAATAAAATACGATAACATATTTTCGTTTCACCTTCACTCCATTATTCTCTAAAAGGATATCCAGAGGAGTGTAGTCAGCATCTCAGAGGATACCTCAGAAGAAATTTAATTCCAAATCTTACGCAAGCCCGGTAGAAGCCAGCGTGTGAGGTGAACCGCGGAACAGCGCCACGAATCCAATTAATATGCTGCAATTTGTACTCCTTATTTAATGAGTCTAATCCCAATTGGAATCCAGAATTTATATGTGCAATTTATTCGGAGTACATATGTACATACATATTTTCACGTCAAGTCCCTTACGGTAAGGTATGTTGTTCGAAGTAAACTAATAAAGGTAGTCCTCAATTATATTTTATTGAACATGACTAATGTTTAACATTTGGATAGGATACACACAAAATAAGTTAATAACCGTATTAAAAAAAACTCGCGAAATTATTAACAAAATAAAACGCAATACTTTATAAGAAGATGTGCCCGTCGTGTTCTCACTTATGGGCCGTCGCTGGAACAAAAAGAATTTCATACAAAAGTAAAATTAATAGGGGTGTTTTTGAGACAAAGGGCGCTGTAATTGCGCGCCGTACTGCATGTAAACAACATCTTCTGAGTATAATCAGGCGCCGAGTTTCCTGGAACCGGTCTAACATCTTTTAGTATTATTTTATTGTTGCCAGTTGCAAAACTGTACTTGTGTGAAGCACTAATGAGTATTGTCTGCCTCGTTGATCGAGTGGTTGCAAGGGAGACTGCTGATCGAGAGGTCCTGGCTTCGAATCTCTTGTTAGGTGCTATTGGATTCTTCTAACTTAAAATTTCTGGTTAAAATTTCTATAATCGTCGCCTGACAAAACGAAGCATCTGTTAAACATTGTTTATATTGGTATTTGCAAGTAATACCCTGCAATGAAGAGCTTCTCAACCTTTAAGATACACGAAACATATATTTAGCAAAAAACGCATAACTTTATCAGGTGGAATTCTTTACAAAGTGTGGATGTGAAGCGCAACATTGTGTTTTGAATGTGTTGTCACTGTACACATTCTAAAACCGCTGCGCGCGAAAACTCCCCCAGGCCTCTCCATTGATTTCTGCGTGATATGGCAAGAACATAACATTTTAGCATAACTCCTTAGATATGTAACTGATACATTGTTGTATTGCTTTAGGCCAGGTAAACGACTGATGGAGGAGACAGAAATAGTATTAATAGTTAATTTTTGTGCTACAAGTTCATTGAATATACAGATGAGAAAATAAAAGTCTTGTAATATCCACAGAATACTCACATTGATATATATACCCAGGTGTATTTCATATATACCTACAACGTCGATATTTAATTAAAATGATGAACAGAGGTTGGTAATAGGCTCGCCACCTATTCCATGGGATGTTAAACATAACTGGTGAAATTTTGGAGTGTAAGTAGTAAGTACTATACTCCTCTGCCTACGCCTTCGGTGACTAGAGACGTAATGTTTCGTATTTTTATATAAACATAGGATGCATACTACAGAAGCTAGGGTTTATTGCAGTAATAAAATACTAAGGACTTAGGAACTTTACAAATATCAGTGTCTCGGCGTTTCTTTTGAAATACGGAGTTTGTACTAATTTATATTGAAAGTCCATTGCTTGAATAAACCATACTATTTACAACAGCTTTTACTCACTTTACAAGAGTTTTTTAACGTGAAATATTGAGATAATTACTGAAAAGACAGTTAGATTTTGTTTGCGCAAACTTGTAAATCAAATAAGGTATAAAAAGCGTCGAGGGAGCCAGTGTTGTGGTAACCAGACAACTGACAAACTATATATATTTTACCTACATATCGATATTTTACTACTTACTAATATACTATATACTTGTATTACTACACAAAACAAATATTTGTTCTTGGTGGGAATCGAATCCACGATCCTCGGCTCAACAGCTAGATTCGCTAATCCCCTGGACCAACGGACCAATAAAACATCAACAACAACAACAGTCAAAAATAAAGACCATATAACAAAATTAGTACAAGCTTCGCCGAAATAAACAAAAGAATTGTAGTACTAACTGCTAGAAGAAAAATACTATCATTTACCATTGGCAAATAAACAGTAGTAAATCACACTACGGTTGAAGTACGAGCCCTTGAATTTTCCATGTGGATGTCGTAAACAATGGAGACGAAACAAATGATAAACATTATTGAGCTCAACGCTATAATACAAAAATGTGGTCCCACGGGAATCCAAACTGGGAGCCTTCTATCAGTATTATCGTTATTATATATTTACAGGCTAAGGACAGTTATATTAACGATGAAAAATGTTTTACAATGAAATATTAATAAAAGAAAGTGTCGGGGGGGACAAACACCTATCTTGACCAAGTAAATGTGATACTGGCTGAATTTGAAGAGAAATGAATGTAGGAATAGCACGTCATAACTGAATAGAGATATTGGGCAGTCGACGCTCTCTGTGTACCCGGTGATAGACCTGGAGTGATAAACAATAGTGCTGTTAACAATAATAATAATCTTTGACTATTAAATCACAGCTATAGAATTACTCAAAAGACATTTAATAAGTACCAATCGAGGTTCCAGCCGAGTGATCAATGTCCACCCTCGGTATTACTCAGTTTAATTAAGAGGGAGTTTTGAAACAAAAGGACGAAAGGTACGCCGTTTTACCTGAGTATCTTCCTAATAATGAGTATCTTTTTGTCTATTATATCAATGGTTTTACACTGATCGCTTTTGTGTGGAACCTGTGTGAACCTATATAAATATCTTGCGGACCGCTTTTGACTTAAATACCCCCTGGAAATCCCACATATTTATGAAAGTAGATCTTGATAACCAGGCCAAAACAATGTATGGAACGAGCATACATTATGGGCTGACGTAATAATAACATTATGCATTGGCCCTATTTCCTAATAGGTACAACTTGATCAAAACAGGCACGAGCGTGAGTCCGTATTGTCGGTCTCGGAGGGTCTCGTAGCGAATTATTTGTGGAATTTCTTTTTATTATCTCACTTTTCTTGTTGTTCCCCGGGGAATTCAGTGTAATAACATTATGAGTGTTTTGAATATTACAAGAGCTTCCTAAATGTGATTACGTAATACTTGGAAGTATTTCGATTTAATGTAGAACGTATTCGGTTCCTTGTCACGCTACTGCCGGAAGGCTGTCAGTTTGACAGACAAACGAAAATTGCATTCGACTAGAACGGAATGTTTTCTATCTATTGAAGTTTTTTAAATTCTATACATATTTGTTCATTCTGTGCGCGTTAAAGAACATGCAATAAAATTAGCAAAATACATTTTAAAGCTCAATATAGTTATTATTCAAATGAACTAGCAAAAATTCCAATAGCTCATTCCCAAATATTCTGATACTTCGAAGAGTTACAACGTAGAAATTTCGCGTAAATTAAACTCGTAATATAAATTCAAGCCCAAGTTTTTGTTAGATGTCAGCTTAAGTTAGCGTGAAGCTTAAGAAATTACTCGAGTGGAAGATTAAGAGAAGTCGAGTAGGTATTGCCAGTCTAATCTTGTAAAATGATTAACGGATTTTTAAGCACGTAAGGTTAAGTTATTCCTTAATAAACTACACAGGTGTCTACGAATAAATAGCTTGAACTTTAATTAAACGACATGCAATATTACATTCAATAACCAACTCAACATTAAACTTTTTGTTTCTACGCCGTGGACACCAATGTTTTCTCAGAAATAAAAAGACATAGAATCATAGTCAGCCACACCGCTCACATGAGTATTGGTAGACATCATACGCCTTGGAAAAAACACTATAAACCAAATGCCTAAAGACTGTAGATTTTATCAAAATATTTTCCTTCTTTGATATAGCCAGTGCTATTTAATTCTTAAAATAACATAATACACTCAATATCTACATAATCGTAATCATCATCATTATCAGCCCATTTAAGCCCACTGCTGCACATAAGTCTCTCCTCAGGGATTTTTGCCCATAGTCCCTACGCTGGGGATACGACCACCTACGCGTCTACCCAAAGACGGCCAGGACATTTGGCCGTGCTTAGGTAAGGTGTACAATACTTCTTTTACTCTACTACATAACACCTACTAATAATGAGATAAAAATGTATTATAAAACACATGTTTCCATGTCCGCATTTCGTACTCATCACTTACCTATTGTTCATCGCCTAGTACGCAGGTATCTGGCGCGAAAGAAAATTCGTCAGAAAAGCTACGAGACCTCTACTCTGTTGATATTTATTTCATACACAACATCGCACAAAAGTCATTGTTACGACGAAACCAAACTTGAAAAATACTAGAAACAAAAATTTGGTTACCCGTTGTAGTCTACGCTAATGTACCTACTATCAATTTTTCCACCGGCCACATGTTTATGACACAAATATTGTTTACGAAACAAAAAATGTAATACATGTAAGAAATAAAAACAAGTTAGATTAAATAGACGTTGCGAAGATAAACCACAGAAAACAAATTGTTGCCAGTTTACTTTGAAGTCCTTTGAACGATAAAAATTGAAATATAACAGCGACGTGGCGCAAAGCAGCTAAAAGTTTATATGAAGTTATAAAATTATCTTTGCGAGCAGTTATTCTATTAGCTATTTACATTACTTAAATCTATTAGTGTAACTTTAAAATATTATCATTATTATACCTACATGCACCGAGAGCACCGAGTGCCAAATATCTCTATCCTTACGGACTTGATGTGTTTCTTCTATAAAAATAACAAAATATATTAAACTACACATGTATATATAGAGATATTTGGAACTCCATGTTCTTCCTACCCCGTAAGGGACCCGACGTGAACATATGTATGTTTGTTTAAGATACTGTAATATAAAAATGTTAAACTTTCATTTTACGAAGTTGTTCAAACACACACCTGGCAGATATTTACTCGTATAGGAACAATACAATCGTTGTTCATTGTTCCCTCGTAGCATAGCTCAGGCACGCTCGCAGTTAGGAAGTGGATTGTGCCGTCTAACTCTGATATCGATTTGTCTACACAATAGATACATATGTCTGTGTTCTAGATCGTCTTACCATTCCGACCTCACGTTCATACTCCACACTAAGTTTATTTCAACTTCGCCGGTGCAAAGAGATTCTACATATTCGTCCAATCTTTTATCCTAATGCATAACCGTCCCATTTCAGCCAGGTCCATGCTCTTTTTACGAAGATAGGTAGGTACCCGTAGGTAGCACTTTTCTGTACCACACTATGGTTGACTTAAAAGGAAGTTTTTGTCCGGTTTTATTAATAATCTTTTTTAATGCAATATTTTTTGTTATATTTACAATGTTGTGCTAGAGATATGTATGTATTCTTAGATAAAAAAACATGCCTATATATTTTGAGTAGGAATTACAACGAAATAATTCTCACAAAAATTAATTATTTTTAAAATGTATCTACTTATTATTTTCAGATTTACCATTTTAATTTTAGATGCCAATTAAGATAATGCTTTTGCATTTATGTACTCGTTCATTTAAGTTTCGCTGCATCCTTTGCAACAAACAGCATTTCTAATGAGGCTTTTAAACCACACAGCGCATTTTCGCAGTGAACGCTTTGGAACGCCGAGAGAGAGGAGATGAGGGCAATCGATGTTTTATCATTCATTAATAGATTTGGCAATTGCCTTATAAATATATTTCTATCGATTGTAACATGTAAAAAATATATAATGAGAGGACTATTATGCGTCATCGCCGTCATCGTCATCAACCTATCTCAATCCACTGCTGGACATAGGCATCTCCTAATGAGTGTCTTCGCGCCCTATCCTCGGCTTGTCGCATCCAGCATCTGCCTGCAGCCTTTCGCATTAAAATATCATTTTTATAATAATTTAATTACCGTATATACTAAGCTAAACGGTGAAGGTTTCATAAACGTTGAGTATTTGCTTACTCCTTTGAACCTTATCAATAAAGTAAACTTTCAACCCGGTAAACATTTTACAGCGTTAGAAAAACAGTCAGATATTTTACTAAAGCTTTTAAGGTGGTTAGAGGTTTCACGTCTTTTTTTTTTATGATTTACGTAAGAAATATTTCAAACTGAAGAGGATCGATGACACTACTTACATTATGTGATATATTTGTACATACATATGTAAGGCAACATCTATCTGTCCGCACTGTGCGTTAGAAACAAATTGTGTTTGACCTCTAAATCCGTCATCAGCTCTAAATATAAATGGATCAATTTCGACGTATACATCGACTAACGTATTATGTATACATAATATTTTTCTCTTTTAACAACCGCTTCATAAGTAATTATATATATTCAAGATAATGTATTAAATAATTGTAATTGATAATGAAGAATATTTCAGTTTATATATCTATTTCATATGACTAAAATCTCGTAATTCTGATACAAAATGTTATTGTAATGCAACGTTCGCTCTCAGAATATTATTATCTGACAAAGTTTTCGAGCGACTCGTAACAAAAATAAAAATGAAATGGAATACAGAAACATTGAGACCATTAAAGCTACGAGCGACAAAATATTAGGATTAAATGTCGCCACATGATACCTCCGTTATAAGGATTTGGCTCTTCATTCCTGGAATTTTATGATTTTGCTCATCATAACGTCTCATGTAGTACTTAGGGAATAAGTGTTTTTATTACCAACTTAAGGAAAAATTAACTTATAATCCACCTACAGAAAGGCTTAGTTACTTAGTATGTTGGTCGTGCTACTAACTAAATATTTGACTGCCTCGTTAGTCTACTGATTGTAAGCGCTGCTGAACGAGAGGTCCTGGGTTCCGTCATCGGGACACGCAGTGTTAATGGGTTTTTCCAATTTGAATTGCCCATAAAAATTCCATGGAACGTATGACGTCTGGTGAAATATGGCAGTATTACACTCCTACAACGGCCCTCCGTGGAAATACAATGATGTGATGTAACTTTTAACATTTATGTCGCATTGAAAGTATCGTATTTCTTTTCAGTGAAGGAAGTATTTTTCCTTTTAGTTTTATCATTGGCTTTCAAACAGCGCGCCGTTTATTTTTCCCTTTCTCTTCCTGACGTAATTGGCGTCTTACGAGGTCTGCTTTTAACCTTTGTCTATCTCCGTCTACGACATCATTATAAATAACAAACTCTCGCTTTCGGAGGATTTCGCTTGTTTATGTAAATATGTTACTGCTGTACGTTACGACGTAATGCAAAATGTGTGTTAAGTTTTATCAACAAATATTGCTTGAAAAAATAAATTTTCATCGACAAATAGAATTTTTGCTTATCTTTAAAACTCAAGAATTAATTTTAGTGACTTAATATAAAATGAAAGATCTTCTATTTCCTGAAACTCGTGAGGAAAAGTTGTTCCTACAAAGTAAGTAGATTACAACATGATTGATTATCAAGTTACTTGCAAACTACCTACTGCAATCTACTAAGGGAAGACTACTTTAGTCATCTCAACAAATGTAAATATATCGATAAAGTTACCTATATTAAGACAGTTTTATATTACAAGCAAGGATTTACAATAGTTAAATATTTGTAAACGGTGTCTTCATATATTTGACATTTACAAAAGTACGAGTACTTAATATTGAACATAAATCATTTACCTACCAAAGTATACATTTGACTTTAACAGGCCAATAATACAGGAGTTTTTTTAAAATTATCCTTGAAAATTACTAGTAATAATAATATGCAAACAATACCACATACTGATATTTATAGTCATAAAGTCCAAGTGTGGGTTCTTCGCTCGTTTTTCACCGCTTTAGATAGAGAAATATCGGGATGAAAGGGGATTTACGAAGGGAATTTCATCAGGACGGGACGGGACGGTGCACGTTGCGGTCTCCGTACGTGACGTCGCAGAAACTGCGCTACACGGGTTGGAATATTCTAGTATCATTTTGTGTAAGAGAGAAGGGATTACAACAGAAAACACATATGTATCTACCTATATACTTTAAACTATACCATTATTGTGGCCCCAGAACTTTGCTTTTCATCAGAAAAGTATCAATCACTAAGAAATAATTGTTAGATATGTTATTATATTAAACCAATAAGGTTTGGAAAACGGATTAATGTTAATGTCAAATTAAAAATGTGAGACAAAAGGAATTATTGCGTTAAACGTAATTTACTATTTAAATTCTTCGTCATAAATTGCTAGTTAATAATAACTATTAATGTAAATGCTGTTAGGGGTACAAAACAAGACAGCTAGACCTATACAAGATGTTGCATATTACTGAAGATTTATTTAAAGAAAATGGTTTCCACGGATGTTATAAGTTAAATTATTTATTTTAATGAATACGGGAATTGATAAAAATAATATACATGATTTTAATTTTAATACGTGTTTTTCAGTGTTTTTCCCAAAAAGAGCTATTTATAATTAATGGATGTTATAAGTTAAATTATTTATTTTAACGAATACGGGAATTGATAAAAATAATATTATACATGATTTTAATTTTAATACGTGTTTTTCAGTGTTTCACAAAAAGAGCTTATAATGATAATTACTTATATTGTTTTATCTTATATTCAATTACTTGTAGTTAACTCAGTATTTATTTGTACTGTCTTGCGTCCTGCTGTAATCTTAGAATGTTACAGTTTTACGCGTATTTTACATGTAATTAGTTCTGGGTGGACGAGATACCAAATAACTCGTATTACGTCATTTTAAATATACTAATTATAATCGACCTATTTAACATTCCACTGTTGAAATATGATCTCCTCTCATATTAAGAGGATTAAAGCCATAGACCGCCACGCTGGCCCAGTGCGGGTTGGCAGACTTCACACGCCTTAGAATATTTTTTTTTATAAATTCTAAGGTGTGCTGGTTACCTAACGATGTTTTTCTTCGCCACTGTTAGCACGTGAATATTTTTATTTAAAACGCACTTTTCTAACGAGGTACGCGCCATGGATTTGAACTCAGCACCTCCGGAGTGAGAGGCTGAATTCTTAACCACTAGGCTATCACTGCATTTTGCGTTATTATGTTTCATACTAATTAATGATTTGTTATAAAAAGTAATTTCCTAGGCGCGGCACAACACCACGGCAAGAAATGGACTGTTACAGATGATGATGGTCAAAAATTTTGTTTTAATAATTTATGTAATTACATGTTATATAATTACGTATGGCGCGATTACTTGGGGACTCTTGCGCCTGGACACGTAATAATACATGTGTCTTTAGATGCATTAGTATATTTATTTATTTATTTTTTTATTTATTCATTCATATTCAGGCAACAAGGCCCATAACATAAATACCTTATAGACTAACATACATATTTATTCATGTCTTATAACTAATTCACT
>DWME01000501.1:0-32904 GCA_018244795.1 Parelbella ahira ahira
TTAATTTTATGCAATTGTTTTATTTTCTCCAAAACCGGCGTGTATCTATGAAAAGATTGATGTATGTGGAAGAAGCACGGCAGGTATGTAAGAATAGGAATATTTGGCACTCCAGCCTCTCTGCCTACCCCGTAAGGGTCCTGGCGTGAAAATATGTATGTATGTAATTTTATGCAAAGTATATTATTATAAAAATGTTACTCACTATGTCAGCGATTACGTTGAAGTGAACTTTGAAGTGATCTTCGAGTACCTGTAAAAGAGTAACTGATTCTTAAATATTAAGCTCTGCGGAGCAGGCGTGTTAATATGTATTAATGTATGGATATGAAAAATGTTTGCATTACAATAAACGCATTAGCACACGTCCAACGCCTTTTTTTAAGATAATTGATTGATACAAAACGATACTATATTTTTGAAATTGATAATTGAATACTGAAAAAACAAAACGATAACGTGGTTCCGAAAAAACAATCAACGCCATTTAGCGTCGCACTGCAATATCCAAAGAAAATAAATGAATTGAATGTAACAGAACGATAGTACGATTTTAAAATGCATTTTATTCTGTAGGTACCGATTGTATACAGTGTACACACAGGCAAAATGTTTTAATATAATATACTCGTAAATATAAGATTGTAACAGTTAATATTTATTGCATCACATTTTTATGTTACCTTAGTCACTAGAATCGTAAATTAATTGGACTTAGTCACACTAACGGTGACATATTAACACTATTAATAAACTTAGTGACATTAACTGTAATATACATATTAACATTATTAATAGAATGTAACAAATAAGCTGCGTGTGTATAAATCATTCGTAATTCGAATGAGAAATCAATTTCAGAAAATGAAATAAGAAAAAAAGATTTCATGAAAATCATTCTCTCGCATAACGCACCTCTGAACCAGATCTTTACTTCTCCTCATCCAGTTGCTTTCCCGCTGCGCAATGCCTCTCACCACTTAGCAGCCATGCGATCTAATCGTCTTATACCTACGTTGAAGGTATTTAGCTTTTAAAATCGCAAGTCAAAAAATATAATTTGCCAGATTCTAAGAAGCGAAACAGCTTAGCTCACTATGCAAGATTCCAATCAGCTTAAAAATATATATTTACATAATGCTAGATTTATTTACATAACTGGGCAGTTAACGTTTCAATACCTATTATAGTTGATGTGCTTCGTCTAGAAACAATGCTTTTGATCTCATTGTGCTTCACAATAAATACTTATCGGCGTCCACTGAAAGCTGTTGGAGTTCCTTATCGAATATCATCTCACGATTCTAACGAGACGTTTGTATAAAAACAGTAACACAACTTTACTTAATATAATAGAGAATGACTCGGCGGGTCGGTGAGATATTAGTTATGATACGATGTATTATGGTGTCGGTATCCAGCGTCGCTGACCTGCGCGCGGCATTGTCAGTAAGAGCGTGACGCTGAAAGTGAATTTTGTGTAGAAATATGTATCTCCATCTGGATCTCAGTTCGCGTTGGAACGAGAGCAATTTCTATAGCCACATTGATAACCAAAACCGAGAGCCAACGGAGATTGCCTTAGAATAATGAAATTTGTACGATAGCGCTTGTAAATAAATTTATACGAAATGTATTGCAAGATTTAGCGTTCGGTGTCTGACTGCTCTTGTGATGTTACATTGCAATATTAGTTTGTTGGTCCTGAAAGCTAATATTACTTTTTTTTAAATTTAATCATCAACATCAGCAATCATTTTACAAATCTTAAAAGAAAATTAGGGGCAATAGAGAGTTCTGTTGAAATACGACGTACTAAAAGTTAAAAAGCGACTTCTGTACATTTTCGTTTTGTCATTCACGGGGCAGAGATCATAAAATTGGAATTGTTTAACCGGTCACGTCTCCGAGGCACGTGTTCGGTGAAAGTGATGTTTTTACAAGTTTATATTTTGATAGAAACGGCGCTTTGCAATTCGTTAATTCGTACTCTGGTTTCCATTGAGATGGATTTACGGTTTTGTTGGACGGTTTAACTTTCCAACGTCGTTACGTGACCGACGCAAGCCACCAACACGGCTTTAACAGTAACTCGGTGAAATCTCTGTTCAGTATCATTTTGTTGCAAAATAATGTTAAGAATAAGTTTAAAATAACCTTTGGTACTAATAGAAAAAAACGTTAAATTTTTTAAAGACATTTATATCATGTGCAATGTATGTTATAAATATTTTTGGATTATTGTACTTTGGTCTGAAATATAAATGCACCTGTGTACGGGCAATGCACATAAAGTCCTGTTCTTAGTGTGTATTACGAAGTGACGATGGTGTCTCTTTTTAATAAGTGTTGTTAATTGTGTTTGCTCCTCAATTATTTTGTAAATTTTACATAATATTTGACACAGCAAAAACACAGTTTCTACAAGAGAATGATTCAACTAGTTTACGACTTCGGAAAGCTCGTTTAAGGTACTTAAATTGCTGGGAAAACTTAAGCCTTACACAAAGTTCCTGACGTTATATGACAGTTAGAAAGTTTCGTGGTCTCTGCCACTGCTCTAACTTATTTGGTACTTAGTAATTTAATATTATTTTTTAGAAAGCTTCGAACGGACAAGTACTAAGCAAAATATTGTAAATACCTACATGGTCATTTAGAACTAAATTCAAAAAATAGACATACCAGTACAAATAAGTAGGAATTCTATAACATTTTCACTGTTAAGATTTATATTCTGTTACTCAGGCGACAACCTGAACTGGTACCATAAGTACTGAAGTATACCTTCTAACAGACCATTTTAAACCTTAAAAATTGCCTACTAATTATAATGTTTTATTTTAATTTTTAATTATCAGTAACAATTCCTGAAACCTTGTAAGAAAGGCCTGATGGTTTAATAATATAATTAAACTCACACGGTAAGGAACACACTTATAATCAAACATCAACACATCAAGACGCGTTCCTACTTTGTTTCGCACTTACAACAATAGGTACCGAGGAAAATATGTACGTGTATGGACGCGGTAAAAACAGGTGCCCGAGTAACGTGTCAGCATTTCCTCAAGGCTCATAAACTATCGCCGTGAGAAATGTATGTGGACGTCGTGATATTTTTTGTTGGTGAAGATTTATACAGACGGCGTATGCAAAGGTAGTATTGGTGGCAGCGAAGGTCTCTTGCGCCTCGGTGATTTATACTGTGAACTCGAAAGAGGTTCCGCCATACCGTTTAATATCTTTGATTTACGATAGAAACCACGCGCGTAGAGCGCAACGTTCTTTCTTTACGATCACGAGACGATTAGATGGATATTGATCTGTTAGTGCGCAAGATCGTTAAAATTTATCACAGACATCAAAAAATATTGGAGATTTTTTCTAAATATCTTCGGTAGGCACTTTCTATAAAACTTTAAGTTGACATACTTCAGGAAATAAGTCCTCAGTCTTCAGTTTATTTTATGTTAGAAAATATGGGATATTCGAGAAATACATATCTACCTCGTATTAAGATTTAAATTAAGCAGACAATGTTCAACATAAGAACTAAACCAACTTTATTCTATTCTTAAATCAGTATATTGATTCGTATGATCTATCAAGGATGTCACAACAGAAAGCATTTTCAACTATTTGTAAATTTAACTGCTTTTTTACTAACATCATAGACACAACCCTATACCTACATATAGCAGTGTTACCAATAGGAATGCTTATAGTCTTTTTCGCGGAGTCGCAGTCGTAAAGTCTGATCGCTCCCATAAGTGCCAGTTCCCGCGATGATATGTGGCACGTAAGTCAAGAACGTGATCCATTGGCGAGACACCGAACAAACACTAATGCTCACTAGCTTTGCCTTCTTCGTTGAGCCGTACATTAGTCTTAATTTTTATAACGCTGTCATTATCAGCTACCGGCAGCTTCAGTAGCCGATTTTTGACAGTTTTTATCGCCACTTATTATTATCATCATTTATCATTAATTGCTACTTTATTTGTCATGGAAATCAAATAGCGGTTTGTGACCCAAACTTATCGTATTCGCCTGCGAAAATTTTACTCGACAATGGATATCGACACTACGATTCACTTTTCTTTTTTCGTTGTTTCTAGAATAATGACATAGTGCGGCCATTTAATAACCAGTCGTTGTACATCGTACGGCCTTAGGCGCGGATTTTACAATTTATTTTAGTATTCGTTTTAGTGTTGGTACCTACTAAATTATATAAAACTTGTGATTGAGCTGTAATTTTGTCTCGCACTCTTTTTCTTATAATATAAGTGATGTATTACGAGACTGCCTTTAATTAAAACGCATATTGAATCGCATCTTTGCATTCATATATTTCAATAAATATAATATTGAAATAAATCGTTCAATGCTGCTTTTTGGAGACTGACTTCACTGATGATTACTTAAACATTTTTCTATATGTTAAGCATTTGAAAGCTATTATTAATCGAAATGAGCATAATAATATTACTGCCTATATTTTTTATATATTTAACAATTTTTCACAGAGAATAACAATATACACAAAAATCGTACCAAAGAAATTTTGTACAATGGCCCTTCTTATCCCTTAAAGAGATGTCTTCCAGCAGAGCTAGAGAGGGAAAATTTAAATTGTGAAATCAAATTTTGTGTGCTAGTTAAGAAAGTAGCAACAATAATAAATAATCATAAATACATATGTAGGTATATACATAAATATATACAAATATATATGGACATATACCAACATAATATAATCACACTTACTACATAATACAATCATGTTGGTTTCAGATTATTAAACTGTAAGAAACAACTTAAAAATGTACCATGCGATATTTGGAAAATTTAATACAATATAAATTCTCGACTTAGACACAAAACATGCGGTTAGTGTCATTGGAATTAAGTTGAGTTCTTAATTTTTTTTATTGTATTAACAGACAACGGGCGTGCCAGCCATTTCATATTACGCTCTTACTCTATAAACATTTGTGTCCAAACTTAAATAGAAGTAAAGCTCTAGCAGATGGGTCACATACGCTTTTATGGTTTCGAGGATACATCGGAATCCCTTACGTCCTCATACGTGTGCTGACATAGAAAAATAAAAAAACAGAGTCCATAAATCATTAAAACTAATCTCATTCCTTTGATTTACAGGTTGTACGCTTGTACGAACGTTGTTGGGGACCGTCACAGCACTCATATATCATGTGTGACTCGTAAAGTTGGCGAGTTTCAGCGACAAATAGCCTACACGTATCTTACTAGTGGAGACTGAGGGGACATCGAGCACTTGTGAAGACTAAGGGGACATCGAGCGCTTGTGAAGACTAAGGGGACATTGAGCGCTTGTGCAGACTGAGGGGACGGCAGCATTTTGTAAATCTAATATATAAGAAAGACATGAACATGATATATAAAGATTGAACATTTTAATCATTTAATTCCAAAACTTTTTCAATTAATTAATAATGCAGAATGCATGGAATTTTTCGCACTACTAATTTGATGATAAACTGTAAGTATACATCTATTCCAACACTTAAGAGGTGTTTGTTCTCGATATTAGTCGTATTGAGTCATTTTTCTATGCACTAGTGTATATTTTTTTCATTTAACTTAAACCTTCGAGCCACTACATAAGGAAACGTCACAAGACTATATTTCATACGCAATCCGTAAGTTGGCAAGTTCCCGAGACAAATAGCTCGCATGTCAGATCTGGTGAAGAGAAAGCGATTGCAATGTTCCTCTTGGGTCTTGTGTGTAATATTATAACACAATATTTGTAAGGACAATAGCTTAGTGGCTTCAAAATTAGACTACAACTTGGTCTTGGGTTCCAATAAGATTTGGGTTTTTCAATTTAAATGTCTATTGATATATCGGTAAAGGAAGTAAGGATATCTGTACATATTAATCTTACCATTTTCTACCGACATGATAGACTACGACAGGCATTTTATTTATTTGAAAGGAGACTTATGTCTGTAACTAAAATCATTAAGAAGTTGATTATGATGATGATAGCACTTCATCTGGTTAATCAAATATAATATAAAAATTATTGGACATGTTTATCTCGATGCGTAGATTTTATTACGTACATAAAGGGTTCAGCGGTATTGAGCAAATATTTTATCTTCTAAACTTAAAATGGCAGTACCTACTAACCCGTTAACATACTAAGTTTACTTGAGCTGTCGTTCATGTTCCTGGCTGATGAAGCAGCGAAGAAAATTCGTTAAAACAAAACTAAATAATGTTTTCACTGTGCACCCCAATAGATCAATGTGGAACAAAGCACAAAATACACGCACTGCCTGTTTGATTTCTTCTTCAAAGACAAACACAAGGAAAACACAGTTGTTGTTTTATATCGATAATAATTTACCATCTCGTGACATACGAACACACCATTATAACTTCTACACCATTACAATAAGAACTACTATGCCTAATCGCTACTAGACATATTTTACAATTGTGTTCTTTAGTGCATGACATTTGCTTTTGAAGTGCCTCCTCGTATTTTTGTAGTGGGATGTGTAAACAGTTATATTAATAGAATACAAGAGTGTAACTATTTCGTAATAAAAAGTTAATAACGATACTAATACACGTTATTAAATCATTTAGAGTATCTGTCAAATACGTATTCTTGAGTTTTTCTGTGATAAAATTACAGATTTGTGAAAGCTTGTCTTTCTTGTAAATTGGGGTGATTTCTTTACAAAAGTTAAACAAAGAACCAGATATGATTGCAATTTACTATGATAACTCTGATAATGATAATTATAATGTTATGTATAGGTAAGTACGGCAATTGTAACTAAGAATATTAAGAATTAAAAATATAAAATGTATAACTGCAAACTACAAGAGATATTATATACAAAAGTCTTTACTGCAAAAATGGATTTCATTCTTAATGTTTTTAATTATTTGTAAAATTGAAACGTAATATTATGTTACCGCTAATTCCCAAGGGATTAAATTGTTTGTACAGGTTGACTGAGCGCAAATCCTTACAGACTTTGTACGATCTTTGTAAGAAGGAAGCGAAGCGTGATAGTTTGAAAACACGATGGGTTCCGCAGATAATTCTGATACTATGCTGGTAATTGAAGCGGCGGAGAAAAGCAAAATGGACTTAGATTTTAATACTAGACTTTCATAAGCAATTTGTTAGCTGATAAATCTACGAAGCTGAGTTAAATAGTCAGAGTAAACATTTCAAAGATAGTGCTGATTAAAGGGTTAAAAGTCATTAGCTTCAATAGCATCTTGATTTAAATTACTCTGTATTTTTATGTAATATAAGGAAAACCACCAGTAATTACTGTGCTGCTGGGTGTTGGTCGTAATATCCAAAATGTTTATTTTTTATTTGGTTCTTTTGTGTAATAATTATCGACTTTTTGAGACCAATCACCCTTTACATTATCCATTATATTTACCCATCACACTATATTTCTCGGCTTCAATCAGTGTTTATATTACTTCTTTGCAATTGAGAAATACAATATAGTATTTAAATAAGATGGGGTCCTACAGATCTTGGAAAACTTACGAAACATATGACGTTTTGTTGTAAAATTGGGAACAGCTAAAAAAACAATTCACCTTTGCAAATGTTAGCAAAACATACATAAGAATACTGTTCAACTATCACGCGGCACTTCCTTATACCGATGAAAATAAGGTTGATAATCGCTTAAATAATTTATTGTAGTAAGCAGGTAACATTGTGTCAAACATCTAATCCTTTTTGACAGTTCGAAATGCCTGTCAAAGTTGTCAATTGTTCATAAAATTTTGTCGAATAAAGAGTTCGTAAGTGACATTCTTTTGTGTCTTTCATTCTGTAGAATAAACATCGTAAATTTATTTTGTCGGACTTTTGTTTATTTTAATGTCATCCAAATAGAAAAGTGCTTTGTCGAAACAACAGCGGGTATACTTAATGTATTTACATTATTACGAACTAATTTCAGCTACAATAAGCAGTTATTTGTTAATACGGTCTCAATTTGCTAGTTTAATATTTTATTGATCAGTTTGTTTCTGAGCAAAATCTAATACTATTAGAATTCTGAGCTTCAAAGTTATTTGACTAGTAAATATAGCTTATCAAGACTTGTGTCAAATTATAATTTAGAAACGCTACTAAGAACAAAAAAAATGGAAGAAAATAAACTCATTTATTTCCGCATTCAGGCAAAAGCTTAATATAATAAATACAAAGAAAGTTAATGCATAAATACAAAAGTAAACAGAAAGTTAATACGTAGTAAACGTATTGTAACTAGAGATATAACTGTTCCCAAGTTACGCGAAGAGGTAGTGTTAATGTCAATACACATGCATTAATTGGGGCATCTCAATTACATTTAAATTCAGAAATTACAAAATCCAATTATTAGCATATAATTAACAATTTTAATCGATCCTTTAATTGGTTTGTTCAAATTCCATTTCAATTGCCATTACTAGTTACATAGTTCCTGAACAATAATGTTATCGTTTATGTAATTGAATTTTTGCGGCATAACATTACGATGTTAAATTTATTTAATCGGAATTCATAATTGTAATTGAAATTCAAAATTGCATTATTATTATTTTCATTAGGTTACATTTAAATTCATTATTAATTATATTTTTTGCAGTACCTACATATTATGAACGTTACATAAAAATTTACTTATTATAAAAATGTTGTAAAAACTGTAAACTGCCTCGTAGAAGCCCGTCAAGCTCTCAAAAGTACTTCTTTCTATGACCGATTTTACTAAGATGCTTTAGTATACCTACAGGTAGATCGACAATGTTCATTCATTAACAATTACTTTATGGTAAAAATTTGAGTAGACGCCTTTAATATGTTCTCCCACTTATTTCTTTAGAGTACGTTTGCATTTAGTATTTTGGAATTTTAAAAACGATATTTCAGTTTCTAAAACTATTTGACCTGATGAATTTCATATCACCAAAAATCAAGCGAGTTCCGTCATCGCTGTGAGAAGATAGAATGGGTATAGTAAAGTATCCTTAAAATATAGATATACATATAGTATTGTGGACCTATAAAATGGAAATATCCCACCATGCATTGTTTAGTTATATCTCAAAGGGATCATGTAGCGTTTGCGATTAAAACTCCCGGGCTGTTTTGCCTCTTCAATAATTATCGTATTTTTTCAAACAATTTACACAAAACCTAAGAAATTATATATATCTAAACATTTTTCATAAATCAATCTGCCTAGGAGTGACAACAGTACGAAAATCTGATCAGTAGTTTTTGAGTTTATGACGAAAAGACAGACAGGCAGAGAACTCTGTTTTATAACATCTCGTGATCGTGATGTCTAAAGACTTCAACGGTCACTACATATCGGTTAGATTATATGTTTGCTACTTCTAAATAATAAATGACCTCGCATACAACTGAAAATCCCATTCGCCATTCAGGTAACGTATTAAAGGTTACGGTATCGCAAACAATCAAATGGCAAATAAACCCTTTACACACATCTCGTTTTATTCGCTTTTAGTGCCAATATAAGAGAGTGTTCCGTGTATCAATAAAAGTTCCCGAATTGTTTGCGCGCGTATATTTCTCCTTCTGTGTACATTTTCTATGAGAGTTCGTAAAATAGGTCAACTAAATATTAATGTGTTCGTTCGATTAATAAGCCAGTGTAGCCGCTCACGTTTGTTATGAACGAAAAATATCATTTTGACTGTATTACTGGGTCTGTTTTTAGTTTTTTTAGGCGAGCATGAGAAGCAGCTGGTTAGGTAGGCAATCTGGTGGTAAGTAGTCACAATCGTTTACAGATATTTGCAACAAACGTGGTCTATAATACTTGTCATATGATGGTCATTGATAAATCTATATACTAATGTTACGAGTATTTTAGAAATCATCTAACATAGAAATATGTATAAAAGAATTTATGTACAAAAAAGCAACTTAATTCTACCGCTAGACCTGTTATTATTTAGCTTGCAAAGTATAATAAACTAAACTAGTACTCAAGGCGTGTTCCACTGTTAAGCAGATTCAGAACTTTAATAGTATTCGGGCATTGAATAATGGTAAATTAAATCGATAAATAACTAAAACGAATCACCCTGTAATCTAAATAAAGCGCTTGTATGACTTGAAACTTGACTTGAAACTATTTTCGACAAATATTCCACTTATAATTTTATATATTTTTACTTTTAAATGTTTCGTGATCTACATACATAATTAAGCTACTTACTATCATTTCTCAATTACATTTTTTTGACATACCGCGAATAATTTCGGATCGAGCAGTCGTAAGACAGAGATGACAGACCTAGCAGCGACCTGGCTGCAACCGACGAACAGGGGTAAGACAGAGGGGACAGTCCCAGAAGCGACCTGCCTGCACCGATTGAAGTTGACGAAGAAAAGAATTATTAAATAATCGTAAAGCCTACAAATCAATAAATCATATGTATATGTCATGAGCATAAATTTATTTATGATTATAGGCGACTTCTACAGTTCCTCACTATGTACAATTGGTAGACTGAATTATGATATTGTTTAAATTTTTTATTACAAATATATACTGAGTAGACATTTAGTACCCAAGTATAATGAAATTATTCTTTTTAACATTGATAATCTCGTAAACATATTTTACGGCATCAATATATTTAATCGCTTAACAATTGCTATAAGAACATATCCTTAACGCGGGGAAATAATTATTGTGATGCATGCAGGTGTCCTGTATCGCCTAATAACTTAGCGCTTGTACTTTGCACTACAGAATGGAATATGGTAATAATTTATACAGGATGTTTATTGAAACGGAATGATAAAACAAATGTAAAATTAATAAAAAACAAAAAAGTGGGAAAACATTGGTTTGACTTACAGCTACCATAACATCATTTGTATGTATAAATGTCAATACAGACAATTGATAAACAAGAAAAATAAATGAAACGACAGACAATATGTTTCTTCACGGTTTTTTTTTATATGACATATTCATATAGGTACATATTCATATACATACATGTACATATACGTGTAAACGGAGATTAAATCACAGTACACTTTTAGAAGTTATACTCGTAAGTAGCAAAAACACTCTTAGTTTTTTTTTTCCTAATTTAAAATTCGCTTTTAACTTTTAGGATTCCGATTCAAAGCACTAACAACAGGCCTAAGAGATTTTATGGAACGTGCAATGCGTTGTGTAGTTGGAAACCCCGGGGCTGGTATCACGCTTGTAGGAAAGCTTTTTATTAAACTAAAACATTTGGGACTGGGTCCTATAAATTTTGTACTAAGGTGTAATAAACGACTAGCTTGGTAATTAGCCAATTTTATATCTAATATAAAAAGACACAACATGATGATTTACCTCTTTATTTCCATAATAAGCCGTCCTGACCGCGGCCCACGCAAATTCCACTGAATACATTATAAATGTCTACAACTTAATCTCTTCTGTAGATAATCGTGTATATGGTAATCGAAAATTCTTATACGATACGAGTCATTTGATTTTTTACTTCAATGGTGGTCGGTACCTTCAGAGTAGGTACGTTTTTTTAACAATTTTAATTTTAAAAACGCCCGCGCTGGGCAAAATGCATTTGTATCATAATGTACTTCATATTTTGAATTCATTGAGGAAATATTAAAGATATTGTAATGGTTTTTGCAATGAAATGTATGTAAATAGATTGTTAATTTGCTTCGATTTTAATGTAACAGAAGTTAAAAAAAAAATTGAAACAGCAAAAAATGCGGACGGATTATTCAAAGATTGTCTCGTCCAGTATTTAATAAGTAATACGTGTTTATAATGTACGATAATAAAATATCCAAGCATTTTTTCCGATTCCCCTACAATTTGCTAAAGCTATATCGTTCAATCGATATTTAAAATACTTTGTATTCTGTCTTAGGTCTGTTAGATCTGTTACATAGGAAAATATTTAATATGCACAAAGTAAAAAAAAATGTTTGGCATGTACAAAAAATATTAGAATTCCAAAATATTTCCTATGGTCGGGCAGAAGATATTTGAGTTTCTTTCCTCAGATCTCACCATCAATATAAATGTCCAGACTATTTATCAATTAAACACAAACAGATTTAAATTAGCGTTGACATATTGTTTCCCTAAAACAGGGTATAAACGATTTTTATCTCGGACAAAACTTGAAAGGAAACCTCCGCTTATAGTCCGCTGGAATCGTCAACTCCGGAACTACTGAATCAGATCGCAATCTTTCAAAATGACAAATGTCGTTTCCAGTCCCTTTATTTATTACCGACGTGTCGCATTGCTAACTGTTAAACGATGTACGATTAACGATGTTGTCACTTGGGAAATAAAAATAAAAATTGCATCAATAAATAATACTTGAGTTGACGTCTTAATCATGTCGAGAACGGTTTGATAGTAGGAAGATACATATATGGATATATTGGATACATTTAAATTTATTTTACATGTCATGATTGTGACCAAAGGATTATAAAAAATGCATTAAATTTAATAAAATAACATCTTTTTCATGATGTATTAAATATAATAATCATCTCTTCAACCCCTATTGTAGTTTGCTGTTTAACAAGGGTTACTTAAAGTGAGTTTAGTTAAGGCCACACTTTACCACGCTATTTCAATGCTATTTGGCAGACGTACATATATATCTTATTTACATAATTGATTGTTTAAACAAATTCTGAACGAGATAACATATTCTCTATGGTTTATAATCCCGTCTTGCTCTTACCTGCAGAAAAATATGTATATTAGTCTGTATTAGTATTCGGATATACATAATATATGACGTTCTTCTTTTTCTCCAGTTATTTCTCACTCGTTCTTCATTCACATTGGAACAATTTCCTGAAAGTCCGTATTCTGGGTAAAATTAACTCGATTGGAATACTGAAAGACGATATTAATCACTGCCTTTGCCAACAAATGGACGGTGAGGGTTTCAGTGAAGAATGCAAGTTTCTTTATAAGGGATGTTTGAATAGCGTAAGTTTGTAGTTTTAAAAACTATAAACAGTTAGTCGTTTTGATAATAAAACATAAATTGTAAAAGCACCTCGTTATTTGTGATCCAACATAAACGAGTTTTTTGAACCTTCAAAAGAATAGAATCGTTCGTGTACGAGTTCGTAATAAAAAGCATAGAAGGGGCAAGGAAAGTAAATCAGTGTAAATTATTAGGACAATAATAATAAACAATATTATTATAAAAATAATAAACTTCTATATATTGTTTCAAATGACAAATATATTAAACAATTACATATTTAAACATACAAAATGTATGCTAAATAACAAGTAGAAATTTCATTTTAACGAATTGAATCAAATTAACCGACAATTTAACTTTATAAGGAAACGCCTCATTTATCTGTTCATGATCGGTTAAATACGAAGAAAAATAGTCGCTTATATTATAAGACTTAGCTGCTCTTAATGCTAAGTGGACGCTATTATATGGAAGCAGTTTAACATACTAGCGGTTTCGTCTTTTCATCATTCATAAAGTCTTCGCTTCTTGTACTCGTAGCAATGAAACCGTTTCTTCTGCTTAATAGTACGCTCTTTCGTATTTACATTTTATCTTTGTAATGTTTAAATGTTAAGGCGCCTTCCTGAAAATCATTTCTGGTGAAATTTAATACGTAACTGAATAAGACTTGACCTCATTTCATTTAAGACTTTGGTTGTACCTAACTTCCGATGTGTGAGAGACAATGAAAACAGATAGTTTGTTTAACTTTCGCTGATAGATAGGTAGTCGTCTCAGTCCGAACGCCTCCGTTTCGCTGTTAACAAATGAGGGGCGCCCCTAAGTCGTTTTCCACGTGTGCGTGTGATAACAAGCCCAAAGCACCGCATTTCGATGTCGAATTTTATTATTTCTCGGCCGGATGGCGGATTTACTGGGTCCGTGCGAGTTGGTACGTAATAAATATAAAAGTTATAGCTAGCGGGAGCCTTAACCCTTCGCTTAAGGCTCGCCACAAGCGGATTAAGGCCATTACTCATTCCTACCGTCTAGAGTGCCTCAGGCTTGGATCGGGGAGAATGTAAATGTGTACACTTTTTCCCAGGTGCGCTGGCCAGCCTTAAACGTAAGATCGGGTTACTGATATACGTTGGGACCAAAATATGTATATTTATACATTTGAATGTCTTCTTGAAAAATATGTTTTCATTGATGTGGACAATGATGTAAAGGTGGTATCTGATAACGTTTGACGTGTTGCCGTAAGTAATATGTGATATACAAAACAATACAAAAGTACGAGAAAACACGTAATGCTACGACTTTTGTGCAACTATACCTATATGAATCGTATTATTATTACGAAAGACATTGCGCATTCTACACAACCTTTCTTAAATTTTGTCTAAGAAAAACAATACAGATTAAATATTCTTTTAAATAAATTAAATTAATGAATATTTTAATATGTCATACACTTTTTCACAATACAACTTTTTAATGGATTAAAGAAAACAACCGCTGAGTAGCTCACAGTAACAGCGGAATACCTATAACCGTCGCTCATTTTTACCGCCAATTTGCTTAAGGTCGAACGCTATTGATTCCATTAAATATTCAACATCTGTTTTGGAAAGTGGTGATTATATGAAAAGTCAGTGTGTCATTAGTGTAAAATTGTCTATAAATACTTAAGTCCTTACTTTAATTAGGGACCTTCAATGTTGTCTGAATTTGTTGGTATTGATGTAACGAATAGCGTCAGAACTGTGACATATACATATGTATAGACGAAACCTAACGTCACGCCTGTAATCCCTAAAGAGGTAGGCTGAAGAGTGTCGCACCCGCCCACATGTCGCCAATTTCGTTTACATGGAGTAGAGCCTATTGTCATATGATGGACACAGATCCAGACTCTAAGCTTTTACTAATCAATAAGTCCAATAAATCCAGCGATCCAGCGGTCCAGCGATCGAACACGGAACCACTCGACCACCGAGACAGTCAACAAATATAATTTCATACTGTTAAAATAGAACAATTTATTTCTTGTTCATAATTATTATAATATAATAAGATATTCATGTCTCTAGTTCCTTGAGATATACATAGGTATGCTCAATCGATAAAGGAAATCACCGAACCGATCGTTCTATTTAAATAATGCGGATGTGAACATGCTCCAAGCCCTTAAATCAAGTCCGGCTGATGACAACTATAAATTTTCATTCTAATTATTCACGAGATATACTTATACACCAGCCAATAAAATAACAAGCTCGAAGCGTTCGGAAATTGAGGCATTTTAACATTATCCTAAATTAGTTTCTTCGAAGTGTCAAGATGTGACTTTAGGTACGCGCTTTACAGCTAACGATATAATATCGACTTGAACTTAGCTTTAGAAACTAATAAACATGTTTTTCGCTATCTATAAAGTTACGGAAATAAAATAAGAAATAATGCAAAGGATAAATTTGAATTTGTTTAAATATGTAGTGTCTTAAATCACGTATGTTTTTCCAGTTAGACTGGCTAGTTTCAAACCTAACCAAGGTCTAGCATCATAAGCCCCCTACAACTACTTACAACGAAGTCCCGGTAGAGATTTAAATTTGATTCTATTTAAGATAATAAAGTTTTAAATTATTGATGCATAATAAAACTGACTCCCAGTTCGTCAAACTGGAATTATTTTAGTTCATATTTTTCTTTATATTGAGAAATTGATAATACATTTTATCATAGTTTGATTATTAGTCTCTTGCACAGAAACTGCTGACATAAAGAGATATTTAGCGTCTAAAAGCAAGAACCGATGACGTTGTAATAAACTGATAAATAAAATGTGAATGCATATTTATGTATTTAATGACCACTTTTACATGTTTTATAGCTAGCTGGCGATTTTATGGCTTCTAGACGTCCAGGCCAGTGATGCGGATTCACATTTCATACGTGGATTTTATTACCGTTAAATTTCAATTCGCCTAGTCAATTAAAATTTTCATGTAGATTAAAATATCTATAGCTCATCGTAAACTGCTTCTCGCTATTCGCCAGCGGTGATAAAACAGCTTGTCTGCCATAATTCTCCAAATAATATGATACAAAATTAATTACTCCCAACGGTTTTAACGATATCGTTAAAGACGAGCCGAGACTAAAACTGTTTTTACGGTATCGTGGAAAAAAAACTTTGCTACAGTTTAAGCGAAAACACTAAAGAGACGACGAAATCATTTAATCAAAGCGTTTCGCTTCTAAACATTTAATTTTTACATCATTGTGCCCGCAAAGGACGAAATTAATTACCGTTTGCTTTATTTTTTAATTAAAATTATATTTTATGAAATAGCCGACGGTAACCTTAATATTTCATTAAAGATGGAAATTCTAGTGGCGCCGTATTGTGAAGAAAGGCATTCGTTTCAGCTTATATTTTGCATCTTAAACTGTGTTTAATTAAGGAATAATTTGACCCGGTTTTTATACAAGAAACGTTGCTAACGTTGAACGTAATAGATCTCAACATTCGTTATGCAAAAAAAAATTTCCAATCTCTCAGTGAAATTTTAGACGAGATCACAAATGTTTTTACTTGAAGAGGAAATCGTATTGCGCTAGTAAAAAATGAATATATCTCAATCAAGTGGTGCGAGAAAAATTTTTGTTTGCACGAGCAATTTGTAAACATTGGCTCCTTTTGGGGCAGTCAGGCGACTTCAAATTCAAAACACGGCAAAGCATCAGGAACCCAATCACTTAGTAGGTCATATCTGCTCTCTCGTAGCGGCTAAATTAACATATTTTCCCTTATCGAGGAATATGGAGGCCGACCCGAGTTTATCAAGGATGTTTAAACCGAAAATATACAGCAAGGGTGAGCGTGCCAGTTTCACGTTGAACAAATGCGTCCACGCCCACGGGAGACGAGATTACGTCGTGTTCGGATATAAATCTTAAGAGACAATATAGCCTATCAACATTTTGGGGTTACCTACAAATAAATCGCCGCCTTCGATGTTACTTTTGTTTACTCACGTCTTCGCTCGAATTGCAAGCTTACAAACTAATTCAACAAAGTTTTGAACAATCGCGAAGATCGTGCAGCATTAGTCATAACTTTTTGCTATTTTAATTTTTTGTTTAAGTTTACTAAGACATTTTCTATACGTCCAATGAATTGTCAATTGACCTTGCCTAACGATACGCTTACGGGCAGCGATATAAATCGATTCCATGATTTATTAATATGACAAACAAAACCGTTCCCAATCGCCGCCTCATTTTAACTACGGCCCTTGTTATCTATTTTTTATCGTCCATGACCAGACGCAACCTTTTCACGGCTCTCTGATTTATATGGTGCGCGCTCACATTTGATAAAAATTACTTATCTGTACTATTAATTGATTTATAACAATGCATTTTTATCGCTGTATAAATAAACCTCTGGAACTTTGTTGCTTTTATTGTAACTAACCAGTCTCGATGTTCGTTAATAAAAACAGAGATAGCATTTAAAT
Organism: Parelbella ahira ahira; assembly: GCA_018244795.1. Taxonomy (NCBI): domain Eukaryota; kingdom Metazoa; phylum Arthropoda; class Insecta; order Lepidoptera; family Hesperiidae; genus Parelbella; species Parelbella ahira. Next base: position 17,592 of record DWME01000501.1, read on the forward strand.
CTTAGTAAGTATAATATTTTTCATATGATTAATAGTTTATATTAGGTATATGATATTAACTAGCTGTTTTGAGTCAATTGTTTATGTACTGTTGATTAAAGTGTTAACTGTTTAAAAAAATCTTTAGTAACATAATCGAATTATATATAGTTGTCTCAAATGACATTACCAAGGTAAATTGACCACAGTTTCTGACACATGTTAAAACATTGACATATTGACAATAGTTACTTTTACTACATTTCTAAATCCACAAAGCAATGGATTATAAATGTGTATAACCATTGGAACCAAACTAGTAGCACATACTATAAATAATAACGATATAACGTCAGCAAAAAAAGTACTATAATCGGCAACGACCTCTGCCCGCAGACTCTCGAAATGGAATTATCATTGAATAGTGACTATAACAATAATTTGGTTGTGGCCAATGCAATTATTATTCCGTTTTACACACCCCAAAATCTCATTGACGATGATTGCGTCAATTGTCTGGAATGCGGGTGGCGACAGCTTGTTGATCCCGATATAAATTATGATAAAATTGATAAAACAATAAATAATATGGGCTATGTGATAATATTCATACGGAATTGGTCCCTGGTGATTTCATCAGATTTCAATTCAAAACTTCGTTATCGTCTGGAACATAATTAAATAGCAAATTACATGTGTTATCCGAAAAATGAGCTTACGTTACATCAATGTTACCTGTGAGTGGAAAAAAAGCATTTCGTTCCTTAATGGATTAACGCTAAGAATACCTCATCAGGTTATCAAATGATGGGGGTCGTCCATTCCAAATGAAATGTTCTCTCCTAATCCTTGGGCTTTTTCTCCGTCATCCCTTTCGATCCTTCAAGAATTTGGACGATAGAAAAGGATAGAAAATAATTTTAAGAAAAACGTAATGTAGGGTTAGAAGCGGCAAGATCCGTGTCACCCCGCAGGTAGATCAATAAAAATGGCTGTTTCATTAACTTTATGTCCGACAGCACTTATAAAGACATTAAAATGGTCTGTTCGTGTCCTTGCTAATGCATAGAATATTGTACATATAATGTTTTACTAGGCTGTAGTTTTTTGAATATGGGTTCAATTTGTTGATGTACTAGTATGATTGACCGGCAATTATGCTAGTACACTATTACCATCCTGATTTTTATGTCTCATAAATTTGGCTCTATAAAATTTTAAATTTATTCAACTATATTTTAATTTATAAATAGATAAGATTTATAAATCGTATCTATTTTATTAAACAAGAAAATGGGAATAGAGTTGTAAAATTGCATGTATTTTGAAGACCATTTCTAAGAAATATCACTTCTAAGAGCATCACAGAATTGTTAATGTAGTATAGGTCGTTATCAATAAATTTTAAGCTCTTACAACTATACAGAATAACGTACAAAGTACAGATTGTACAACATTATCAGTAACAGGTGCGAGATTAGATAGTAATAACATAGTGTTCTCCTTAATGAGATGCTACGCGGCTACATAGCGCTGTTAAGTAATGGGACCGTGGGGAGTCACAATAAATATGATCAAACGAAACGTGCAACGTAGGAAGCAGTACGTTGCATAGATAAAAGGCCGGCCGCGTACTCATAAACACGAGGAACCCAAGTTCTCAAGCCACGAAATTGACTCAAACGTTAGCGTGCCTGAACAACGTTAGCTTGATAATTGGCATGGCGGTATCGCAAGCAACATTCTGTCGCCAAGCCTTGAACCGGCGTCTTTGTTTTCAGACAATAAACATGCTTTGTTACTGAAGAGCTATCTCGTAGTCGAGAGCCGGCGACGACGTTCCGCATGGCTCAGACATCGAGAGTTCTTGCTTCCTTCCATTTACAAAGTGTGGTCTTTTGTTTCGACGCTCTAAGTTCACGGGTAAGGTCGGCTTTTGACGGATGGTGCACGCTCGCATGTCTTAAACCCGTGAACTTTTCGGTTGATACATAGTTGTCATAATCTCAGTCACGACTCAAGTTCAAGCGTGGGTGCTATTTTTAAAACTGGGTCGTATTCAGTGAGCTCGGAAAATGTCGGAATTTTATCAGATTATTGCATGAACGGTGCGCTATTAAATGTCAAGTGTATTTCTACTATTTGGTTTAAACTAAACCTGTAGCTATTCGTAATATAAACTCTAAAATGCAACTGCATTACAATGAAAATATTACTTTAAGTCGATTTTTAAAACCATGAAAACTTGAATGAATTCTTGACTGAGTCGAATGAATTTATATTCTTAAAATCCTTGTTCATGTCATATATAAATACCGTTGTGTCCATCGCTTTTAGAAATTTTCTTTCACATACAAAATGAATCAATACGAAACAATCCTATGTTTTATATTACTATCTTATCATATCAAGTCTCAGAATAAATTAACAAACAGAAAACCATGCGCGCGGTCGTATTACTATCTAGTTTACTAATTTAACAATATCATCTCACGGTATCGCAACAAAGAATGCTACTTAGCATTGTGACCGCCATTTTGAAAAAGAAAAAGACTGTATCTCAACGGATAGCCGCTCACCCAATAAGGCACAGCCGCGAGTCTTAAGTCGCGTGATAGCAGAGTTATCGTAGAAGCTGCCTAAAGCTAACTTACAGGGAGTCCTCCAAGCTGATATATTATAATGGGATAACGCAGAACATAACAATAATGTGTCAACTAGAAAGTTGACAAAAAAAGAAGTAGATACAGAACGATGAGATTTTATAAGAGGGCACATTTTGCAGTCAAATTTAGTGAAGCTAAATCTCCTAAATTACCTTTATTTGAAACTTCACGTGCACATCGCATTGCAAAACGTGATACACAAAAAAAAAACAAAATAACACCTATTCCATGGGATATAAACGTAACTGGTGAACCGTGGGAGCGTATAACACTCTTCTGCCTAACCCTTCGGTGCTTATAGGTGTGATGTTACGTTTTTATTTTTAACACAATAGACCTATATCTACTAGTAGTAAAATTCAATTGATTATCACAAATAAAGATGTTATGAAGTAATTAAAACGCCGATATAAACGAATTACATATACGCATAAGCGGAAGCGGTGTTCAAAATTGGGACGTTCCCAAATGTTCATACACTCGGGTGTTTCTAGTTGCCACCCACAATTCATTACAACTCGGACCGCACAGTATTATTTATTATTTTATATACTTATTCGCGCCGAGACAATGTTAATAAATCAACCAGGATATCGGGTAATGGACACCGGCCGAGGAGTCCCAGAAGAGGCATAAATTCGATTTTGTATGCTTTTTACACTAAATCATTCGTTGGGAACACGAATTGTGGGTTCACGATATCGATGTCCACTCATTGTAACCGAATGTACGAGTAAGTATTGGGAGTACATATTTAAAGAACAGTAAAGTACCTATCAGAATAATAATATTATAGTGGTAGACTGCATGTCTAAATGTGGAATGATAAAAGGGTTAACGATGATAATGATGATGACGAATAAAAAAAATTATAGTACAATTATTATGTAAACAAGTTCCTGGATACCTATCACGGGTCGGGTACTATTGCAATTTTCTTACTTAGATCTTCAAATAGTGACTCGGAGTCTTGTTCAGTGCTCGGTTTATGGCAGTAGGTATACCATCTGTTCCCTTGTGGGACTTGAAACGTACATAACTGGTGAAACATGGGAGTGTACTATACTCTGCCTACTTCTTTAAGGATTACAGGCGTGAAGTTAAGTTTTTTGTACCTTTACTTATAGCAAGCCAACTAATAGAACTGAAAAACCTAATAAAAGTTGTCACTAATGTTGCAGTACCTAATACTTTCCATGTATGAAAAATACAGTGTATTTCAACATATAAATGCGATATTGATATTAAATTTTATCATAGCTATTGAAATATTCGAGCTATTTATCTCAGCGATAGTTCCATCATTTAACTGAATAGACCCTTATAATTATTTAATAGAGCGAGAATGAGTCAACCCTATCATATCAAAGTTGGTAACTATGACTAATATGTAACGACTGGTGTCAGGGATGCTAAACTACATTTTGTGAGTAAATTTGCGAATATTAACTATTAAAATTAACTATTAGTTATGAATAAATATAGGTTTGTGAACAAAATAATGCAAGTAATTACTGCTTATAAAATATGTTATTTGAGCTGGACAGCTCGAAGGTCTATTCATATAAAAATTTAATAAATCTGTAATGTCCGCATAAAACAATTATTGATAATAAAAGTTTTTGAGCACAATTGGCTTTAAATTAGGCTGAACAACAGTTGTTCTATAACAAAAAGCTTCCTTGTTACGCCAATTTCACATAATTTGCTCGGCACCTAATAGCGATATAATGATATTGTACCCGAGAAACCAAATCCACAATATGTCATATGTTTTACACTTCAATGTCACGTACTAATTCGACTATGATTAATAGGTAACATTATTATATGAGGCACCTAATATTTCGATGTTTACCACTGATTCTCGAAAGTGAAGTGTCCTAAATAAACTTTTATAAACACTATTTTAAATAATCTTGCGAAACTACTTGTTCTCCATTAAACTATGTGCAGTAATTTAACTGCATATGTCTAAACAAAAATTTACTAAAATACATAATTTTATTTTATGTAATGTGTGAGTGTACCACATTCCCTGTCTATCCTTTTATGGATTACAGGCGTGGTAATCACATTTTTTTAATAAAAACAAATTAAAGTACGCTTTCCTTTTCTCATGACAACTTCATAATATAATTGTACTGGTATATATATTTGTACAAATTTTAAAATATACGAAACCTGTCCGGATAAATCATATTTGTCAGTTATATCATCATTTTATGTGCATTTAATATAACATTACTACATCATTGAAACTCTTCGTTGTTACGTCACAATCGAGTTATATATAGTACGGAACGATCTTAATATGGTTATTCACGCCTACACCATATGTTTAACGTTAGAGGGATCATCTGATTGACGTGACGTCTGGTGCCTTAAGTACTACGGACATGTGTTTATTTACTATCCAATGAGTAATTCATTATAACTAATAAATGTCGAAACTCCTTTGAATGCTGAGTAATGCTTTCTTTGAGCGACTACATGATAAGATTTATTTTATGGCGGCATAAAATAAAACAAGGGATGAATGAAATATTGGAGCTGTGTTATGGTAGTAATAAAAATTGCCAGAAGATGATGACTAATTTACCATTGAATATGCTTTGAACTTTTCGTTGCTTGCTTTTATTATAAACTGAGATTCCACTACAAATCCGTTTCATACATGAAGAGATTAATGAAAATAGACGTTCGGTTTGTACGGACAAAAATATTTGGGACTCGGTACTGTGTCTACCCTGATATAGGTGGCGTGATAATATAACAATCATAATATCTTAATTTCTAAATAAATTACCATATTTTATTATACAGGTATGTAGTTTAAATTTGTACTGAATGATACGTTTTCATTTAGAGTTATTAGTTTAAGCGCTTTTATATTTAGATAGTAACATGTACATCTGTAACGATTAAAACTAATCCCCTATCAGAAATTATCAGTCCCTCACTATGTATTAAATGGTATTATTCACAATACTTCTTCCACAATATAAACGCCGTGGGTGGCCTTGTACAATGGTCCACTCATACCGAATGATAACGACAGGATAAGTTCACTAAGGGCTCGGAATTAAGTTTACGTATTGTCTACCGGCCTTGACTAACAACGTGAGGTTATAACTCATTAAATCTGTAATTACTTCATAAGTAGTAATGAACAAAGTTTAGTATGTATCAAGTGCAAGCTGTGGGCAATGCGAAATGTCGACATTAAAATGATTAAAAGTGATTAAAATACAGTTTGTTCGATCCTCTTCCTTAGAGTGGTATACTCGTGTGGTAATCACTGGATTTGAAGACTGAAAGGCGTAACGCCAGTCGATTATCTAAACTTAATACTGACCTACATCAAACTATATACATAAAAGATGTGTTTACAGGGCTATACCTACATAAAGGTGTCGAATTCTGAATTGAAGCGGCTGGCATATTGTTTTACTTGTGTAGATACACAAGAAAGACAATATGCATCTATTTAGGCAGCAAAAAGGTTTTTGCTCCCTAAATCAATGTTAATTTTTAAGTTTTGTCGAGAAAAATCACAAGAAATATGTAAAATTCACGATCGACGTCAAATATCGCTAATGTTAAAGAATTTGTAACATCAGCGTTTCTTATTATGCCGCGAAGCTTCTATTCTAGATGTAATTACAGTAAAACAGATTGAACGTGTTTTAGGCAGACGTGGTTGTTCAAAAGGGCATGTATACAGAATCCTTTGTTAAATACACTGTAGGTACTTACATTTTTGCATAATTTCATTCAAAACAAAACAAGTTCAAATCAATGCATTAGAATACGCAATAACCCAGTCAGGTTATTAAACTAAACTTCCTTTACGGCTTGCTTCTTTGTTGTCGCTAATCAGTGGTTGAACAGAACATTATCTAGACAGGAAGTGTTATGAGCCCTCTTTGTCCAGGTGGACATTTAGCACGATTAAGCCCTTAAAGTTTCAACCACTCGAGAAAATGAAAGATGTACATTTTTTGTTCGACTCGGCGCCGTTCTAAAATATTCAAAGGCCGTCTGCAGTTAATTTTGTTGGACATTCGAATGTATTATGTAAATGTCATGATTTCCTGTTAAAGACGAGGGCCGGACTACGAGACTGGACGCGAATAGCCCAGCTCGCGTGTCGATTGATGATTGTTCCAAACATACGTTCAGAAACCATTCCTTGAATATTTGTAAAAAAAGTGCGAAATTTGCATACACGATTTACGACTCACGGAATAAATACCTTTCGTTGTCATGACTAAACATAATTTAGATCGGGTCACATATTATGGAGACGTTATAATAATTTAGCGTAGGCTTCTGGGAACGTCGACAGTTAGTATCGAATGGTTGATTTAGGATCATTGAATATTAAATCCTTGCCCGTAACCCGAATATTTCCTTTAATCTAACCACGATTAGTCATTAATAGAATTCCGATTCAAAGTCTTTGTTTTGCTAAAAGCTTATTCCTCGAATTGTTTGACATTCGGTTATTTATCGTAGCCATTAATTTTTAATTACGCTTCGGTTCGCTTATATTCGTATTAACAATTTTTAATCTCGCTTCCATTAAGCGTTCCATATTAAAATTGTTTTAAACGATACAAAGGCTTGACATCCTTTAATTTGATAACGGAAAATGTTTAACTGGAATGCTTTATGTATATTCATATATTTTATAAAAAAATCAACGATAATGTCAAGTTTATTGCTACAAATTGGATCTCTCATAACTAATGTTTAAATAGCATGTACATATCTACTGAATATTGTAATTTCGTCCATCACCTGTTACGTGACAGTTTCATCTCTGAACTTATAAGTTCCTCCTTTCTATGTTTCCATCACAGTTCCGCGTAAACAAACATGCAAAATCACACGTTGAGGCGTCACAGAGAAACCTTTGATTTGCTGCACGCATTTCCTTAGAAACCCGTCCTTCATAACTCAATGACTGTTTATTAGCTTTCCACTATGTCGGTTTCCCGTTACTCCATTTGCGATTTGCGATATAACAAGCATTCTTTCCAACCATCTGCTTACTGTAAAACTTGTTTTTTAGAGTGTTTTTAAAATTTTTCAAGTCTATATTGTCTTTGGTTACATGTTTGTTGTATTTATTAATCGTTATGCATACATAGCACTGAGACGTAGGTATTTATGAAATGAATTCTACTATATTACTCACATTTTAAACGTTATATGTACTATGTACTTATACATTATCATATATTATTTTAAGTATTCAGTTCCTATTACGGAGTTGTGACTGACTTCGAACAAAACACTAACATTCATCTGTTTGTTATTTAGATCTATGCCTCTTTTGAGAAAGAGTGAAGCAAGAAACAATGTATTGTTCAAAATTTTCTCAGATAATTCAAGTATCATGCGAGAAAAATCGTTCAAAAGTGTCTTGGAGCGCGCGCCACGCGTTCCATTCACTCTATTCATTTTTGGAAACAACAAAAGATGTGATGCTAAACACTGCCATTATTACATCTATAATAGACAAAGCAACTTTGTACGAGACAATAGAACCAAATAAAAGGTTTTTGTCATTAATTTTTATACTTTTGACATTTCTAACGGTGCCTTCTTTGTGTAATGTGAGCGTCGGAACGTGGAGGCGAAAAATTAGCGCGCAGCATGTGTGCTGTCAGTACGAGATGAAGGATACGAGAGGGACTTAGCGTCGGCGCTTTTTAAACTGACGTGAAAATATATGCAAGGCTCTTTAAGATTGACTCTTTTGTTCTGCTTTAAATTGATAATAAGGATTCTTTGCGTTGTATTCGGAGGAAGTATGTATTTGACATACACGTTTGATACGTAGCTAATGCGTTGTTACTTTAATAATAGTAAATAATTCTGCGAATCACATGTTTAAAATATTTAAGATTTAGTACTGATCGCGAGCTATTGGGGACGAAAACTAATTCGAAAATTAAGTATTTAACTCCAGTATACCAATTATAACAATATGTTGATATAAACGTTAAAATACGAACATCATCCGAATAATAGTACACTGCAAAGCATGGTTTTTAAATGAAACCATGTTATAAATGTATGTATATTTTACGTAAATGCCGAAAACATGGAACGCTTTACAAAGGATACAAGAAATCGGTGCACGGTACGAGCGCAACGAATTAATTTAACATTATTCGTTTCGTAAAGCTTTACACACTATTTCCTTATATTGTATAGTTTCGTACAATCGATGCCTAAATTAGTAACGCAGTAATGTCACCTGAAGCGAAGGACCCCACACGGCAAACGCGTATTTTGGTTCTCAATACGAACCATTCAGTGAGCATAATGAAATATTACTCGACCCTGCAGCTACGGGGCCCCGAGAATAATTTTTTATATTCATACCTAGGATTATAATTGGAATATATGATGTTCCTGCAATTATTTATAACCTCAATAAGAGGACATTGTTATTAAGAACCGTTAAAACGTTTTTCAACTGCCATAGAGAAGGTATTCGTATTAGTGGCTTCAGTTGAAAATTAAAAATGTTATGTACTTCTATATCTAATAAAATGTTAATATAGTTACAATGTGACAATAGGTTATCTTATTTTAATGCAGTGTGTAATAACTTGATATATTGGGACATTACATAATTTAGATCGATAAACATAATGTGCCCGTATAACACAAGTTTTACGGATACCAAAAAATTTTACATGTAATAAAAAGTGTAATCAGTCATTTATTTTACGCTATGTCTTGTAGCAACAAGCACGAAAAATCGAGATGAGTGATGAGCACATAATTGATCGATTGGATGTAACTTACAAATATATTCCAACGCTCACAAAGAGACAACGTCCGAAATCGACAACCTGTGACCCCGTTGGTTTTGATGAAATATGTGATAATATATACAATAGATTAATAACACAATAACAATGACTTAAGCAGCCAGTATTAAAATAAAGTCATCACGACGGTGCACACCGTACATTTAGGTACTGTAGATCCAGAAATGCTTAAAAGTATTAGTGACGAAAAAGTTACTTTCATATGGATAACACAGATCAGACAGGTGACAAAAAAATAAAAATAAAATAGGTGTTAATAATAAATTTAATACAATAAATTAATTTAACATAATTAAGGCATTACGTAGATTTGAATAAGAGATAGTCAATAGTGCTGAAAAAAGTTACTAATCACAAGAAGATATGATATATGAACAATGAAGATATATCAAACGATGTCTTCAATAGAAACAGTTGTTGAAAAGAAAGCTGAAGTATACATTTTCACTCTCGCCTTTAGAGGCGAACCTTCCTAGAACGTTCACATAACTTTCTGTATTTGCAACTCGTACAACTGTACTGACTAGTTTACGAAGTGCCACTTCCACGAGGTTTCCTGCTGCAAAAGTAACGAGCTCTGTACACGAAATGCTAAATACTGCAGTGTATATTCCTGTAATACCCGTTGGTGCAGTGGTTAGTGAACCAGAATGTAGCGCCGGGACAAAAAATATCTTAATAGGTATATGTATATTTATGTGTAAAAATTTAGTTTGTCAGTCGTCTGGTTGGTACTTACTTTTGGATCAGATGGGCCAAGACATTTATTATTGTTCATCTGCAAACTGTAAAATAATCGACCAATTTCTTTGTTCCTTATAACGTTCCTTAGTACGCTATGATGTTTATCTGTCCGTGAAACTTATTATTTCATTTGTCTCGTCTAATGAAACCTATGTAGGTTTCGGCAATTTTATAGCTACAATATTCCATAAAACGTCATTAAAATATTTTTAGTTTTTTAAATTTAAATTACTTTGTTACAACTTAATTTAGAAGTTTGAATACATCTGGTTTTATAAACAAATTACACGTAAAAACAATCTTTTAAATACATATAACATTTTAATAAAGACGTTGATAGCAAGGTCATGAATCGACTGCATATAATCTGGCTTCGCTTCCTAATATCTATAGAGAAACAGACTGTAACTAATCCAGCGCAAAAAATGACCCCATCTAATTCAAACTTTAAATCACAAAAACCACAAAAAATAGTACCATAACAAATTTATTTGCCACAAAATGTTGTGATAAAACACAACTGAAAAATTACAGTAAATATTAGCACTAGAAAACTTATTTCTTAAAAAACATTCTTACTTCTAAGTTCGTATACCTATTAAACCAATACTTATAGATCATAATAAATAATTGTTTGAAAAAATAATAAGAATCTCAAGCGAGTTGAAGAACTTAAAGTAAGTGACGTCATTGTACTCAACGGTGTCGAGATTCAAACGAGTGGCGACACTCGACACACTGCGCTCTCACTAGATTAGACACCTGCCTTGAAATTTGGCACACAACTGAGTTTGCTCGTTTAGAACTTGATGAGCTAACAACTGGGACAGCTATAAAGTGGATGTTACAATTGTTTGAAGCTACAACAAAACACAACCAGGCTTTTTTACGAGGAGAAACAATTGATAAACCTGTGTAGTCATAGCGAATTTATATGTAACGAACGAACCATCGTTAACTAGCAAAGCTCAGTTTATAAGTAAATTACATAACCTTAAACATGTTCCAATTATAATAATCATTGTAAAATACAGTTGATGATTATTTTAATATAACGTAAAGGCGTAACGTTTTAAAAGCTAATTTTAACATAACCTAAGAGAAACATTTAGATCGCATTATAACTCTTGTAAATAGTTTTAACGATACATGTAACTGTTTTTATGAAATAACGCAAAGTGACTTTCAAGTGGCGAGACCGGAACAGATCGGTCAAAGGCTGACTTCGTCAAAAGGTTCGCTGTTAGTCCATCGAGTTTAATAAAGACTGTTTCATTATGTATTATTTATCTCATTGAAATATACTAATTATATTTGCGCAGTCACTGATTTATCTAAGCGAATTAGAGAGGGGCCTTTAAAAAGAAAAGTACAATCTGAACACTCTGGTGAAAGTCCTAGAAACTTAATCATATTTTCGTCTTAGCATTCCCAAGCAAAAAGCGAGAATCATTGCGAATCGTTCTTGGTTCATTTTTACATCCCGCTGGGTGTCGTTGACGAGGCGGCGTTGTACAAGACACACACAGCGTCGGCATAAAGCGTAGGAAACGCTTAACGCACACATTCTGAAGATCAAAGAACGCGCAATCTGTGTGAAAAAAATAACGTTTTGGTCCCAAAAGGGCGGACCCGTTTACGCGACCCAATTCACGCGAACGGATCGGACGACGAAGAAATTGAATTGAAGTCAGCCCAAACAACAAATTCAAACCCGTATCGAATTGTTTTACGTTTGACGAATTCGCCTTTAGAAAATTTTAAATTCGCTACAATAGTCTTTAATGATGCGGCCACGTTTCTTTGGCAAATTCAAAATGTTGTAGGACATCAAGAATTCAAAGTATGGACTACAAATGGCGGGATCCGTTTTAAAATCTCCTTGATAGCGATCGTGTGGCGATAGCACAAACAAAATGAAGCCGGATTGTTTTTGCAAAATCTGTGTTGCTAAAACATTCACATACCGATGTGAGTATCCATGTTTGAATTTCAAATTTGCGAACAGCATACCATTATTCGGGACATTTTCTTGTTTGATTAAGGTATTTGTTTTGACTGCGATGGGAGGAAAGGTCGGATTACAATGTAACATCAATGTGTAACATAACAGATGCTTTTCTGATTAGACTATTACTTTCATCATCTTCAATATTATAATATTTTGCGTACCCTATCTTAAATTTTAAACCTCATGTGTCCGTTGTCGCTTACTTTGTGTTATTTCCTTTTGATAATTTCCAGTTACATTTACTATACCTACATCAATATGTGTATATGTTGGTGAAAATATATTCACCTCAATTATCTAGACATAAATATTTTTTTCCCTTTGGTATTTGAACCCAAAAGCGTTAGCGCAGTGACACTTCTAATACCTGACAGACCACTATCATATATATGTATAATTATATCGATAATAACAATAATTCAACAACCACATTCCGCGAAATCAACGTTATGATTAAGCTCTCATATTATTCATTGAAGTAAAGAAAATTTAATAACGTACAGAAATCGGCATCAGCTTCGCGGTAATCGTACAATCCAACTGCTAGCCATTTGTTAGTGTCTTGTTTAGAAAATCACATCTGCTGAACTTTATTAGCTGCCTTTTGACAAAGGCCAAGTTGATGGAGGCGCGTATCAAATCGCGCGATTCAGTCTGCTCCTTAGCGCAGCTGGTTTGAGCGAAACGAATCATTTCATTCATTCGCAGATCTTGTGCGTTATTTATGAAATTCCTAAGTCATTCCGCCAACAGACAACCGTCAATTCCAATCGAAAGTGTGTCACCTTGCCTAGAATTAGTTACGCGTAGGTGCATGATCTTTGATTATACCGTGAATAGTACGTCTAGTTCGCGATCCGACGTCCATGTATCGGTATCTATAATCATAGCCGTACCAGCTAATTGTGTAGCAGTTTCGCCGCAGTAGTTATTTGTAACTGTTACCGTATCTCAATATATCATTACATCAATTTATACTTCCAATCTTTGTATCACTTACTATATTCTGGTTTACAACTAAATTTGTCTAGCTATGAGATCGGATTAATATTTTAAACTTGCACATCTTTTTTTAATATTTTTTACATCTTACCTAGAATAAGTTATAATATATACCTACACATTAAAATGGTGCGCTGCATGGGTAAAACAGAAAAATTTAGTTAATAGAAAATAAACTTGATTATCTTATTCTCTAAACTTGTTGATAATGGAATAGTAGTTTATACTACCTACAGGAACGAAGGGCTATGAACAATAAAAAAAATAAAACTTCGAAAAATATTTTACCTTAACACTAATAGATTTTTATAATATTATATAATTAACGTACTATCCAATTATTATAAAAAAGAGAGTTATTCTAAGTGTGCTGAATAAAAGCCTCGTCGGCTTCCGTATTTCTTTGGTTCGTCCGTTACATTAACTCTGACCAAAGAATAACAACGATCCAGATGTCACATGTAACGCAAAAATGTGCTTAAACCTTTCGTTATGTCATAATCCTCATGAAATTATTTATATAATTAAAGGTTTTATCTCAATATTATTAAAAAATGCGTGTGTTTTTAGACACAAGTCATTTTAGGCTAATGAGTAATTTTACAATAGCAAGTCACTTCAATTAGTACGATTCATTATCGAGTAAGTATCTCAAAAATATATAGGATCGCAAAGTTAACATTTCATTGTCGTCGGTAACCACAGTGAGGCTCACAGAAGCCAATCAGGTGTGGCAAACGTCTAGAGAAATCAGAAAAAGGAATCAGTGCTTCGCGGGCTCTTATAAGTTTTCAGTAGGCATTACTCCTGTACCATCACTTCAAGGCGTTTATTTCAATATTATTTTATTAGGCACTTATATTTGCGTTCACTTGTATTACTAACACAGCTTAAACTCGTTGTTCTTTTAAGCCAATTTGAAGATAGGAATTACACCTCTGTTTCGTTTTGTATTTTAAACAATCAACACCTTTTATAAATAAAAAATGCTCGAAAACAAAAAATTGGATAACACCAGCGATGGATATCAACTATCGTGTATAACAACAACGTATATATACGAACATCAGTAATATATTGCGCTGCCAATAAATAAAGTAGAGCAAGATAAAATCAATAAAACAAAACAAGTTCCGTTGTAGTACATAGAGTAGCACCACTGCGTAACACTTGCTTTGCCTGTGCCGAGGTTTTTTGCCGCACGGTAGCTGCAGCGATTTGATTGCTCTACATTTTTTCTCTCCTTTTCAAATAAACCCAAGTAATTGTTTGTTTTAAGTCCGTAGATAGCGTCCGCGGCACGGATTCGTTACAGACATTTTTGGTGCTAGAAAATAGAGTCTTCAATACGCTCCAACGGTTAAGCTTACCCAAGAGATTCACGGGCTCCGATGTTTTTATCTTTGCCACTTTATAACACAACATCCGATTTTTCTAAACAGAGCTCTAAGTGTATCCTAGTTCGATTCGATTTGTCTATAAGCTCTGCGGAATATGTCACATGAGTAAATAAATAGAATTGAATTATATCCTATGACCACTACAACTATCTACAATTTCAAATATCTCAAGGCGGTACAAAATTTCAAAACAACACTAAACAAACTCAAAATAACGAAACTTATCCTAGCATCGGCAGACAGGGGCTTTCATTCATTACAGAGATAAGTATTGTTGATGCAATATCAATCTTGTATGTAATTTAAAAGTACCACATCACTACGATATCAAAAATGTGAAATTAATTCTAAATTACTGAGAAGCGTCTGCTTTTTGCTCCAGAACAGGTAACAGGAAACGGGTTGCCTGTGTTAATCCCACAGCGCACACACGCACACGCGCCCGAGGTACATGTGTGTGTTGTGTAATCGCACCTTGGAACAGGCGTGTAGCGTGGACGTCACTCGGTTTTTATCAAGTTGAGAGTTGGAAGACGCGTAGCTATCAACTATCTCTTAACTAATCACGGCGTGCCCCATCTCGCTCGCGCTCCTACAATTTGACAGAGACAAATAATCACCCGTAAGTCATCTGTTATATCTGTGTAGCCGTTT
>DWME01000502.1:0-32904 GCA_018244795.1 Parelbella ahira ahira
TCCCTACTGTAATAGTGCTTAATATTAGTGTTATCTTACGGATAAAGCTTTCCGCGTTCACTTGCCTACCACAATTTAAACAAAAACTAAAAAAAAATCTAGATTATTCATACTTCTTATTCATGTTCAGCTTGCTACAGTTTTCTCATCGTAATATGAAACTGTATTATAAAGTAGGGTGCTGACATATGTAATAAATGCTTATAACTCCGCACTTTTTAAGACAGGCACTGGGTAATATTTTATTAATGTTGGGGAAATTGGGTAAGTGATGCATCAGAGCGGGAAAAGTTATATAAGGTACCGTTTCCTCACCTGCAGTCACGTTTCTTCTTCACTTGGTAGCTGAACAAAAACTTTGTTTCGCGGTACTGCTTTTACGTTTATTTATTTTCTTAGTGGAGATTATTTATTAAGTCATATTTTATTGTTTATTGGTCCCTAAAAGCCGATTTTGTTGCGATATATGGTAGGTACACAATAATACTAGCAATAATTATCCGTAGATCATTGATAAAACTCGTTCTGCAACACTTATTACTACACAATTAAAAGGGCATTTTCGATTACCGCTTATGAAGAAAAGTACAACATTAAGTGAAAAATTTAACCCTTTTAGAAATTAATACTACAAAAATAGGTTATTAAAAAACCATTAGTCTTATTAAAAACTCCAACTAAATAAATCACACCCTTAGTGTACACGTCATAAAACTATCAAAGGCTATTAATAGGTATTATACCCAACGCAGTTGAGCGTGTTTAACAATCGCATTGTCGCAGCTATCGATCGCCAGTCGCAAGTCGCGTGCGCCCACTTGCTCAGACTACGCGTGACAAATGGATTTTCCGGGATAACTAGCCGAGACATGTTCGTGCGGTGCGCCCGTAATTGGGATGTATTCCGGAGTATTTTAGCTCCCTTTTATTAGTATCTCGGTGTTCATCATCTTTTTTAATGCGTAATGGAAGTTGTTTAAGTTTTTGAAATTATAGCAACATTTTACTAATGTGCCCTTTATTTGATGTATTATTTTAATAATTTTTGTACTTGTAACATTGGTATCAGTAAAATAAGTGTTAATTCATAGTTAGTTTAGTTCTTTGTCGTCAATAATTGTTTTAGCTCGGCTGACAAGTTGAATGTATAATGGCAGCTTAGCAGTACGTTTATGAGTTTAGTATAGTAAAGTTGTAATATTTAAAGGATTTAGACAAGTTAAACAAGGAACGAAATTTCGATTTAACTTGTATAGCTAGTAAAGTTTTTGATGAAGCCGTTATAACCTTGGAGTGGTGCTAAAATCACGTGCGGAACAAAATTGCAGTCATACGAATTCTAATCACAGAGGGTAGGCTTGTTCGGGTAATCAGAGCCCTCTGACCCGCCGGCCATTTATCCTGTCCGTAACTAACCATTTCCCATGCGCTATTTCGCCCCAGTCTCCCCTCGATCACAAAGCTTCAAATTACTAAACACTTTATCTCAAGAGTTTAGAGTCCAGAATGCAAAAAAATGTGGAATATTTTATTCGGTGTTGTAGTTTGTGTGCTGTTTCAGGTGTGGGTTCAAAGAGATTTTCTCTTTGTTTGAAAATGCGTTTGACGCGATAGACCTGAATAGCATCACTCTGCTCATCTTTTATTGAATGGAAATGGAATTTAATTACAATTACGAAATATGTAACATTAAATAATTTGATGCTTTGAGAATATTGTTGTCAGTAGTAGAGTATCAATTTAAACTATTTTCCTAATCGAAGCAGGCTTACAACGTGTATTATGGAGAATATGGTAATCATCGGGTAATTTTCTACAAAAATTGCAGTGGGTTATAAAGATAGTAAGTGCTAGAAGTAACATTTAATATTTAAGACATTCTTTTTACAAAAATTTTTAATAATATCAACATAACCATTAAGATTTTCGTATTTGAGAGGTTTAATTAAATCTTTGGAAAATAAATTATATACTGTTTGAGCTTTTTAAATTACTTTCAAAAATGTTCACAGCAGAGACATTCTCTTTGCAAAAATTACAAAGGAAACAATTTGTAATCTCATAATGAACACTGCCATGAAAAATTGTTAGCGACAATAATTGTCCCCTCGCAGGCAATTGACAGAAGACCAGAAACAATTTCATTCTTCCCGTGCCTCCTTTTGTGGCATTATTCTCTCCCCCGTCTGCCTCATTGTTGCCACCCGCTAATAGTCTACCTTTGTTGCCCTGCGTTAGGTTTGGTCGTTGTGTCGTGTACGGTTGGGAATTAATTTGATAGAATACTGTGTAAGTGGAAAAAACTATAATACATTTAGAGCTGTCAGATATTCTGATAAAATTAATAAAAATAAAAAGACAATTTATCGAGATTATACTTAGTTGTGGTCTGTTTTAAGAATATCCGCCAAAATACGTGTATGTATGCCTGTATTTAAATAAATAACCATACAGCTATTGGGGCCACAGTTAATTGGTGATAAATATTATTTTCATGCAATGAATGATAACAAAATTAATCATAATTAAACTGAGTTGCTGAGTTCTTATTTAAAACTTACGTGTGAACTATACTTAAAATTTTTGTTTATCTTTGTTTAACTAAAAAACAATTACAAAATATCCTGAATAGAGAAAGAATTCTCTATTTCCCCCGTTGTTCCTTTGTTGCGGTGACAATGGCGGTGAGGCTGGCCCACATTGACGGGTACATTGTGTTTATAAAGCGGTTGTAAGTTTGCTCGACTAAATTTGCCCATTGTTCTACTTTCGTTGACAAGTACTTAATTGTCTGGACATTTCGCGCAAGGTACATTGAGTTTGACACCAAATAGCATTTTTGTTGTAATATGTATAAATGTAAAAGGTTATAGTATTGAATTTATAGTTATTCCAGAAAATAAACTTAAAGTAGTTCAATAATAGTTCTACACATAATGTAGACAAAGTAAATGTAATGAAGATACAAAAATATATGCTATTAAAATGCTAGGCTATATGAAAACTAGATTTATGCGTTGATAGCGATCCACCAAAGACTATATTGCGTTAAATTATGAAGACCTCATAGTCTTTTTATACCTACTTGATTCGAAACGATAAATTTATGATTTTTTTACAACGCAACTAATCTAATTTCACATTGTTTTACGATCGTTTTTGAATAGGTTTATAAATAATATCAAGTAATAACAATGAGTTACGGAATACACTTTCCGTACACAAACCAATATTGTCAGATGATGGTTTTATCGTACCATAAATCACTCGCAGGCAGCGAGGCAGACGCAACACGCCACCGCTCGGGAGGAAATGATGCGTGGCATATAACACATCATAACCATTATGATACGATGAGAATACGATAATGGCCGCAAGATGTCGCCCTTCGCGAAACGTTTGCCGCAGTGGAAAGGGGAAGCTTGTTTCGTGATGTTTTGATAACTCGCCCCGATATTAATTGGTTGCTACTTGTATCACTTCAATATTGCTCAAATTGGTTTGAATACTTGCATTGCTTGTCGGACAGCAACTCAATTGTCAATTTACGTAGACAGCGATTGAATTAACAATAACTTAATAAAAAAAATACATGATTATGTTACTATTAATAAGCACAATAAACGAATACGTTTATTATAATCATTCAGTTATGCTTTCCTTACATTAAACTAAAATACCCACTTATTTTTATACACGATCATTTTATGATCTACATATAAGGCGTGGGTAAATCTATTTTAATATTCTTTTCTGATACTACTGCAATGCGGTAGAGTACGGTAGTGTGAATATGGGAGCAATATAGAGCAATAGTTTATAAAAAAGTGTATCTATTGAAGAAGTGAGAACTTAATCACCATCTGATAACATAAGAATCTTTGCAGATTAGTAGTGATCAGTAAATTATAATTTTACACTTTTGTTAGGGACCGGGGGACGTCAGGCGAGATGATTTGTTGCGATCTTGATAACGCCCCGCGATAAGGGGCCCGCTAATATCGCGCTCGTAGAACACGCGGCGAGGAAAATTGACCGAGATTCCCATCTTAGGGGCCGCCGCGACCCCGATTTGGGCGCATGATTCGCATTTTCCGTCCTCCAAATATGTCTTTTTATGGGCGACCATGATTCGTTTGCTAAGGCTTGCGGTAAAAACAAAAGCAGCATATGAGCGCGGGGTAATTTAAAGGACTTATTGTGTTTAATCTGCTGGCAAGTG
The DNA here is from genome assembly GCA_018244795.1 of Parelbella ahira ahira. NCBI lineage: Eukaryota > Metazoa > Arthropoda > Insecta > Lepidoptera > Hesperiidae > Parelbella > Parelbella ahira. Next base: position 4,223 of record DWME01000502.1, read on the forward strand.
AGCCAATAAAATGCTTGAAGTATTCTAACTTTTGTTTGGTTGAAAACATTATAAAATCTTTGTGGTTTATCTTGTTTTATACAAAACACATTTATAAATGTACATAAATAAATACAAAGATAGCTATTATCACGTCTTCTTTTGAAACTTGAAGGCAGAGATTAAACATTACCTTACATAAGTATTTTCTAAACACATTAGTCGAATACTATGAGAGAAAACTACATATTATGTGCTTATAAGGTACGAACATAACGGAAGCTCCGTCAAAGCACTTGGAAAGCTCGATAAAATAAAGAAAGGACTCAAAACGGAGTACGAATACTAAAACCATTGGAGCGTTGTCAGCGCAAAGACTTTTCCAAATGGCTAATAAAGAGAACAAACTGCCGAACGAACCGGGGATGGACTGAGAGTTACTGCACATGTGGGTGTAATATATGGGGTATAAAGACTTATTGTGTGTTCTGTATCTCATACTTTGTCTAGTAGTCTTAAGAAATGGTACGGTATGGTTATAGAAGGTAAAAGAAATTATAGCCTCACACATAAACGAAATTTTCATGCTTTGTCTTATCAGATAACTTTGTGACGTCACAATTAGTTATAGTAGTGCAGATAGTTAGTCAGCTAATCATATAATGTACTAAAATACATATTTAACGACTAAGTATGTGAATTAAATATGTACGATTGGAAAAGTGACACTGAATGGTGAAACAGAACTTCTTGTGAAGAAATAATATTGTGGTCGGAATCGTCATGTATGTGTGATCATATGTATCGTCTATACATATATGTGTGTTCACATATAAATGTATATCTCATCCTTCGTATCTTCGCCACTTTCGTATTCCTTCATATTCCATCCGTATTAAAAATACATTGTAACATCACGCCTCTAATCCTCGAAGGGATAGGCTGAGGAGTGCAATACACTCCTACGTTTCACCAATTACGTTTAAGTCCCATGGAATAGGTGGTGAGCCTATTGCCGTACACCGGGCACAATTCCACACTCCGAGCCACTACTAGAAAAAATACATTGTCAGCTTGATACGTCGTTAAAACAAACACAAAGAATGACATTATCCCGCCCTATTGGAAAAAATAGATCAATTGAAGGCGCTTTGGCAGTTCCAAGAAAGTAACCCTCATCAGCGCTGTGCTCCGGGCACTTTTTCCATTACGCCAAATGGGATTGAGCGGTGTTGTTCAGCTGTTCGGTTTTTCCGACGCGATGACGTGTTTCCGTGGGACGATGAGTGTTAGTAGAACGCATAGTCACCAGTGCGAACGTTACGGTTTTTTTTCACGGAATGAAACGTTGTATGTCACATAAAGGTCATATGTTTATTCATGTCAGATTTTTATAAAGGGATAATTTGTATAAAGGTTGTTCATGCTATAGACTAGTTTAGTAACTACTAGTTAGTAAACCTAACTATTGGGACTTCGGTTTTGTGTGTGATGACCTAGGACGAATATTTGTGAGTTGTATATTAGTTCTGAATTTGAGTATAAAATTATTTTTATAAATGTGTACTTAGAAATTTATGTATTTCCGTTGTCCGGTTATCATAGCATTTGCCTTATTTGGGATTAGATGGATTGTGTGACGTCATCCTTACATATGATTCGAAATTAATCTATTTAAAATGTTGCTTAGTAACAAGGGTAAAAATTTGTTCATATATTTTAATAGTAAATAACGCAATGTAGTATTTGCTTATATGCTATAGTTATTTCAGTAGTATAGCCAACGTTTTTAGTATCAACATATTATGTTATACTCGTAGCGACACTAAAACTACATATTTCGTCTTGGACTGCGGTGGACCACTAGCAATAAACTATCTTAACGTAACAACATTAAGCTTAGAATGGCTTGGCTATACTTTTCTCTCCAGAGAGAAACACCTTCATTCGCCCCCAGCTTCCCCCTGTGTTCTGTTTTACGCAATTAAGGAAGCGTACAGGGTTGCTAATTAAAATTATTACAAAATAAATATAAAATTTTTAAAAGGATTCTGTTCTTTCTATTTTATTTAAAATAGTGAGAGGGTTGATTATTAGACGCATTTTTTCTTGAGAATTCTAAACGGACTTTAGTCGAAACTAGTTGTACAATTTGGAAACTGAAAGTAAAACTTAGTTTAATTTTAAATGTACAACCAATTAACCGAAAATTCTTTAAAAATCAGTACTAAGTTTTTGAAGGTTGGTAAGAATATTACGTATATTGCATAAACATTAATTAGCCAGCCCTAGCTACTTTCTGTTCCTTGTCTCGTGCAAATTTAATGACCGCACGGCGCGTTCTAATTAGCAGCGTGAACTAGATTGTCTTGGCGTTGAGAAAAATGAGTTCTGGTCGCGGTGACAAAAACGACTTTTAGTCGCAGTAAGAAAAATAACATCTGGTCGCTGGCTGTTAGATTTTAATTTCAGTCTGCCTTTTATGTATGTTTTAATTAAAACGAGAGCGGTCATTCCAACAACAGCAGTTGTTCTAGCAAAAGTTTACGGAATAAATAAATAAGCGCTGAAATACATATATCAGACATTAGTAAGAAAGCATGTAAGAAATGCTTTCAAGCTACATACATATATGTATGTACATATGTATGTACATATGTATTTACATAGGTACGACCGACAGAACAAAGCAGCGGGTCAACAATATTCAACTAAGTACAATATTATTACAACTGATGTGAAAGCAACCAACATGATATTACAGAATTCTGTTAGGGACAAAGGCATACCTTTTTTGGGTACGATGGGCACGAACAAGCCGAATTATATACTTGTATAATACATAAAGGCGACAGTATGTGTAATCGTTGTTGTATGTTAAAGCGGGGTTGTTTTATGTTAAAACGGGGTCGTTCTGAACTATTGTTTATTTCAGAACAATGTCTGAATGAGAGCATGAACGATTATTTGTTTACGAACATTTTCTGTCATCCAACAATGTACCAAGTTCGTACGTACCAAGTATGTCCCAAGTTATGTTTATAAAATGGTGTCAGCGTTTGCTGTTCCTTTCAAATGTGTATCTGTGTGTCTTTTATCAGCAGTTCGTTGTACAAGGAACTTTCAAATACGTATTTATATTAGTATCAATATGATACGTGTTTCTAGATTTTACATTAAAGGATGTTTTCATATATCAACTTAAGGCTTTCTTCGGAAAATGAAAAGTTATGTTATATCCCTATAGGATTTAAGATAACATGTAACCACCATTTCTCAGGCTTTTCGCTGTAAGTGCAGATAAGCGTACTTGTCAAGACAACGGCGCAAACATTCAGATGGGATTACTGTTAACTTTGCCAACTTGCCTCGCGGTGCCTATGTCCCCAATCTCCCCTTGGCCCCGAGGGACGCCGGCGATATAATCCAGTTTTGCCCATTCTCCCCTCCGAATGGAAAGTACACAAAACCAATTTCGTTTTGTTCCGTTTTGACGTTTTTTGCTGCTAGACGTAGAGCAACGAGAGCTGGAATAATCGTTAAAAATGAAAAATGTTATGCATTCAATATTAGTTCACTGGTATACACTTTTTATTACAATCAATAAAATATTTCATATATAGAGAGTAGGTCTACAGCCTCTGGGATTCTATGCCGTACTCATGGGTAATGGGTAAAAACACTCAATTAAAACAATAGTTTTCGAGGCCAGGAAAGCATCTGCGGCGAACCTCAAATGGGACGAGTGATAGGTTTAGGTGTGTTTTTTGGATTGAAACTTTCTAGAAAGCAAGCACTCGTGACAGCATCGATTAGTTAGGAAAATTTGATTTATATGATACAATGCAATATGAATATATGTTATCATATGTAGTATACACTATAATATAGGTACAGCGAAAATAATATCCCGAAAAAATACTCAAGAAACATATGTATATCGTGACAATGTTGGTTGCCCACCGCCCTTACACAGAGCCGTTAGTAGCAAATTATCACTAATGTTTCTGCTACCCTAAATAACTGGTACAAAATTACCTTATCTAATAATAACATTAGGTTATCATTAAACTTGATCAGAGACCTTAATGGCGATTTTATTACGTAGTTATTGGACTAGTCATTCATCAACTTATAATTTTTTCACGTTTTACTATCATTTTAATTTGTTTATATTTTCAATTATAAATATTTTCCGTTGTTACTAAGGTTAATTTTAAGCCATAAGGTAAACATCCAATAACAACGTTGGATGTTAGTTGCCTTATTAGAATCAAATTATTAATTATAATATTATTTACAGTTACGATTCTATAAATCATTACACTCTTGCTTCCAACAAAAACTTTGTAAATCCCCTTTGCAAAATAATTTCATGTCCCTACATTGTTTTAAACAATACTGGTACGCAGATCGGTATACGTTCAAAGCGCTCTCGACAGCGCGCCCTCTAGCGTCCAACAGACAAAGGTCAAGCGTTTCTCCCGCCGTGCCCTATCGCCGCCAGCGCCCTCTGTTGAGAGGGGGCACGATGAGGACGTGAAGCCGTGCCATTAAAAATGTATGAAATTTGAAAACTGTTAGACTGTTACCATTTTGTTATGAAAGTAATCTTACATACAAGTAAGCGAATTTATGAGTAAGTTAAGATGAATTGGCTGAAGACACAGGAAAGGTTGACACATTGTGAGCATGTTTAACGATCAGGAAAAAAAACCCTTGATTGTAAAATACATATACACAAACCTGCTCTTGGATGAACAATTACCACAATTGCTATAACATTGACACATTACTGGAATATCGGCGTCAGCTATTTTGTTTTTCGAGAACTTACAAAATGCTTACAAGAACTAGATTTGCATTTGACATATTTACATGTACCAGTGTTTTCGCAATTAATGTGCAATAGAAATACATTTCCCTTCATTTTAACAAGAGGGCTCTGGTTGACACACAATCAGACTCCGCATGATGCCGTCGCAATCAGAGACAACTGCGGGCTGACCCCAAAAACATCCTGCTACGCCTCTGACGTGCGCTGACGCGCCTTTGAGCCTGTATTTTATACTACATTTTTTCAACATTCTCTCCTCTGAAAGTTACAATCAAAGAATGTAGCTTACAACTCTAGGTCTCCGTATATTAATTTTAAACGCGCACTTTAAATCCTGTGTTGCTGTCGATAACTAGTTATCTCATACTGAATCTCGATACAAGGAATATTGGTGACAACAGTTTTTATTAGAAATTTTATATGTTTTGTTGGTCTAGAGACTGTTTGACTCTTAGAGACAGAGGAGAGTAGTACACGCCCACGTTTCATCAGTTACGTTTAATTCCCATATTGGAATAGATGGTGAGCCGTATTGCCTACTGCCATACACCGAGCAGACATCCAGAGTCACTAATAGAAATTCTAAATTAGGAAAATCCAATAGCACTCGACCCGGGATTTGAATCCAGGATCCCCCGATTGGCAATCGCGCTTGCAACCACTCGACTAACAAGGCAGTCGACTCTTAGAGACGCAATTGCATTTCCTTGATATACTCGTATTTGACTAACTGTACTGTTGTACGCATGCGAACTGAATTAGATTCTCTGTTTCGGCTTATATTCGTTTTTATAAACAATGGTAACTTGTATTTAAATCAAATAATCCCAAACGACATGCGATCAGACTCAGCATGACCTCGTCACGAGCAGACCGCTGCGGTCTGAACACAAAGACGTCCCGTAGTGCCTTTGACGAGGTTTAGCGCTCCCCGTATAAATTAATAGATGACATTTTCATGTATATAAGTATTTTAATTAAAGTACATTGGGGGAGGCCTATGTCCAGCAGTGGACTGAGATAGCATGATGACGATGATGACGATGATGATGACGACATAGTATAAAGTACCTAACTTATATTTTATATAAAAGTATATCCATTGATTCAATACATATTATGTAATAAAGTACGTCACTCGGCGCAGATACAGATAACCGTTTTGTTCAATGATTGACATTCTATTCGGTTCTTAAATGAATATTTTTAAAGATGATAAATCAGGTAATCCGTATTCACACTGCTTCCGCAAGCTTAACGTGGTATTTCGTTCAAGAAAAGGTCTAATGCTCATAATCTTGCTTTCCGAACGTCGAAATATAACGTTGTAATGAACAGGCCGAAACACGAAACACGCGAGAGGTATGTATAAAAAATTCAGAACCAAGTTACACTCTTTGTCCATATTTTGAACTCTACCGCCAAAGAAATAAGGCAGTAAGAATTCGTTAATAGTGGCAAAACGTCTAATCTCAAGTCTTATCGCCATACAGATAAGGTTGATGTGCGTTAAAGGTTACAGTTACTCTAGTTCTCCCGTGGGACGAGAGGAGCCCTTGGAACTCACCCTCACCTGGCCTTTGAAGGTGCCGGGTGTACACCGGCAGAGTAATTTGGTAACGAACGATTCGTTGCTTTTTGTCGTTTAATATAGTGTACGAATATAATTATGAACGATATATTTTCGTGATTTGTTCCGAAGAATGAAAAGAACGCGTCATATTAAGAGCGAATCTTTTAGAATATCTTATGTGAATGTATCGTACTATACAACATATGATGTTGTGAAATAGACAGTAACTGTTGTTGAAAAATTAAGATCTCCAGATAACAACAATAGTTTAGTTTAAAGCTGAATCATTTATTGTAATTTTAAACTGTTCGCAAGTCCGATAGACAACTTAGCTGTGCCGGTGTGCTCAGCAGGGGGCAACACTCCCATAGAAATTGCAATTTCACTTCGTTTTAATACGACTGTTTACCTTCAATATAATCGCGTTAGGGTCCCGGGGGAGATCGTAATTACATATTTCATTCGCGTCTCGTACTTTTTTACTATACTAAAAAGATAATATTTTGTCCAAACGTTTTTGCGTGGACGAAATGCGAAATTTATATTATTTCTACAGTCTGTATGACATTAGTGATATTTAATATTGTTTTGTAGTTTAAATCTATAGATATTATCTGTTTATGCATCAACATTCTTATGTGTTATAAATATTATACTGAAAATTGACACATTCGAGGCATATCCCGTAAAGCAATAGCATTCTTTTAGAACATTATCTTCTATCGATATACCTAATAATCGACATATATACAAAATGTATTGATTTCCTCCTTTTCTTACTCTGTTTAATACTCGTATATATCTATGAATTCTCTTCAACGTCATATATGTTTCTATAAAACAATGTTCATTATTTAACGATATTTTTCGCAATTTCCAAAAAGGGAATACAAGGTTTTCTCATTTTAACCCACACCGACCCTTCATACTCGTATATATGTATACGTGTGTATGCATATGTTTATATGTATGTGTGTTTGATTCTGAGTCCCTCTGTAATGTAATCCGCGTGGAAGTCGTAATTAGAAGAGCAACCACTACAGGAGCGTTCATTTAAACGTCGGAGGATGTTTGGGGAGACTGGGGTGTCTGGTTACTCGTAATATACCCGCCGTACTTGTACGACATGGCGAAAACAAACGAGATCATGTAGCTGGGAAACATTTGGCTATTTTATGTGTTTACATATTAATATGTGGTATAATTAATTCTAACTGTAAGTTATACAAAATTCACGTGTACCGATTATTTACATGGTACATTCTAGAACATCAGAAATCGTATTAAGCGAAATAATTACTGTATGATTTGCCATTTATATATTACAAAAACACTGCTATGATTCCGAAATTAAGTGAAGTTTATTTACTGTAACGAGACTAATTTATTGTTATTACAAAGACTTGTGTAAGTTCTATATCCGCACTCTGTAATTACACACGATTCCCTGGACCTTACCGTTTAATGTAAGCTCTTCATCCGCACTACGTATGTAGTTTTACACTCAATGGATCTTTCCGAAGCGCTGTTGTCACGCGATGTTTCCGCTGCGGAGTGCTAGTTTGGTTCCCCGAAATAGACTTTTTGAGCACACGTTGTATAAGTTCAAGGTTTTAAGTTTCGCTCAATGCCACGTTTTGTTAATTAAAATAAAAGTCGAGGCGTACGAGGCCTCTTAGATTGAGTGCGGCTATTTTGTTTGAGAATTGTTTTCGTACTATACTCACCATTCCTTAATACTTTAGAAATCGTAATACATATTATTAACAGAAATATCAATTTATATTTAGCGACGAAGTGAATGCCGGTTTGGTCGAATTATTCACTGAACTTAGTAATTATATAACAGTATATAAGCTTAGTCAAATATTGCTTGATTTGTAGATAACTTTAAGTCACGTTTTGCCGGTCACGCGATATTTCCGCCTCGAACTCGTTACGTGAATTAATATTACTTTTTGACATAGTATGGCTATGGTAAGAGTAGATGAATTAAGTTCATGGAAGGTTATAGAAGGATTATTTATGCTTAAAAATTATGTATCACATTGAGGTCCTTGCACTGATGCTAGACTTGGATATTTTATTACTTTCTGCAATATTAACGAGCCTTGTCCAACAGAAACAGCTACGAACAATGCCAATACCTAACTTGGATACTTTAATAATAGCTAATACCGTTTGTTGTCTTGAATGTTAGTTTGTTCATTTCATTGTTGTGTTATTTTGTTATACAATAAACGAAAACATGTTTAGACGTAAATTATCACTAATTTCTAATACTGGGTCTCTTTCGGAATATCATAATAACACTCGGTTGCGTAACAAAACAACATTATAAAAAAAACAAAGTCAAAATCTTTCAATAACGAATACCAATTTAACAAGCAACGCTTGAGGGAACAAGGGCCCTTACTAGCCTCGCGCCCTCCCTTTCATGATCGCTGGTGGGCGCGTCGTTAGTCCCTTCTTTTTTCGCTTCATTGACATTCAGGGCGCGTTCACGATTTTTACAAAACATTTTCCCCTGACTCACTAACAAGGCACTACATTGGTTTCGTTACAATAGCTTAAGTTTGGAATTTCTGTTTCAATTTAAATATTGTTAATCAATAGCTTTTAGTCGGGATACATTTGGCCTTTTTTAGTATTGCATACATACTAATTTAGGTACGTCTCTGTACACCGCTCATTGGACAAGCTGTATTTATTCATCGTTAGTAATTAATAATTGCACGAATTTCATATGTGCTAAGCAAAGCCATACACATTATGACATTTTTATAGCTGTAATGAAAAATCCATTATTATTAAATTTTTAATTAACGAAGTGTTTACCCAGCTTGGATATTATAGGCATAAATCCCTGTAAGGGGGCTTCTGTTCAGATATTCTATTAGGTAGACTGATGATTTGAGGTAATGTGATGTGAAATGTTTTTGTGTCATTTTGTTAAATGAAATAGTTTTTTTTCATTTCGCACTAATGATGTAACGTTAGTACTCTAATGACGTCACTAACTACGTCTCTACCAATTATTTCCGATTTTTCAAGTTCATTGGAAAGTGAAAGCTCGTTAGCGACTTGTAAAAAAGATTTTCCGCTCTATCGAAGATTCTTGTTAACAGATTAAATATTACACACTAGAATTCATTGATACTCTTTTGACATACTTTTGTACAGATAATTGTGTTTTATATATCACAGATATTTTTGGTTCATCGTTATCAATTTTAAGTTTCTTTTATGTTTTATAATAATCAATTACTTTTGAGACCAACAATTGCGTGTATTTGTATCTCTATTCATCAAATAATCAACTATGGGCTTCATAATATCCGGCTAAAATCCCATTTTACATCAATATGACAATCTCTTCCGCTGTCCAACAATAATTGTATGGATAAACCTGATTATGAATGAAACCTCGCAAATCACATCCTGATTATCGTCTTTCTCTATTGTTAAAATATGGTAAATCCCTCGTGATATATTTTCTTCCCCAAAGTAATCACGGTATAAAGAATTGACGGATTCGTAGGGCTTCAAGATTGGTTATTGGAGGATTTGGTCTTAATCAGGATGAATGCGTACCACGACGTTATATCTACATAATAATAATAAACATAATGTTTTCATACAAATTGGATATGTTATTTATTTTTTGATTACCTGAAACATAATTAATACTAGAATAAATGATGTTTTATTCTGCTACAGAAGCTACTAATCCCGTATAAAATTATAAACTGCGCTTCCAGCAAGAAACTCACTTAAAATCTTATAAGTAAAAATTTTAAGCCCTGTAATTAAAAACTGTCTTTAAATTAGTTTAGACTATGATTTTATTAGGCTGTAACTGATTCAAATAATCGTAAAGTTATTATAAAATTTAATCTAAAATCTCACCTAAAAGCTTCGATTACAAGAGCCGACGGTGAGATATCGTGTTACTCATAAGACGAGAGCGATTTCCATTTGGATTGAAAGCAAAAAATCGCGAGCTATGTTCCCACGCGGGTAGTAACGGCTTCATTGCAAATTAGATTTAGGCGAAACCAAATCGTTACAAGTACGGGCTTATTTGGAAAAGAATCGTGCTGTTATACAGCAGTAGTAGAACAGTTGTGTAATAGAATAAAGACTTGAGATATAAAGAGAAAAGTCTTCTAACCAAACATCAATCAGAAGAACCATATCTTTGTTCGGCTAATATTGATATTTAACGGTAAATGTAGATGTACATTGTACAGTTGCAATTTTGAGTTGATATTTATTGAAAATTATTTTGAATAAAACATGTTTTGGTATTGAACTGAAAATCGATACTTTTTTTCAAAAAAACTTTGGGTTCCGAGGAAAAATTTTATAGTAGGTCGATCGTAGACGATTATTAAATTATATGTAAAGTCAGTTCCGTTCTCGTTCATCACAAGCCGTAGATGTATTCTCCCTTCGTAGCGCGATAATGAAGTTAGATCCTTGTCGGGAGGCTGACGTAAATTGGATTGGGGCCAAACAAGTCGTTACAATTGCCGCGTCCGGGAATTTGTGATGTTTAAATTTATATAAACGTTCCAATGAATATATCGAGTTACGATTATCGAGGTTAAATTTTATATTTGGTACTGTGAAATAGAGTTCAAACTGAGTTTTTATTTGCATCTCATTTTATTTTATATTTTATCCAGTGCTGTGTTCAAAAGGACTCTGAATCGTCTTTGGAAATGGAAGATCTTGTTGTGTTCGTTGAAATCTCGCCGGATAGAGGAACCATGCCAACTTACAGAAACAAAGATCGACTCAAATTCCTTTTGAAACAAGCCCTGCTCGCGCTTGTGAGCGTTTTCCTATAATTTATAAGGAAATGATAACTAAATGATCATTTCTGTTTGTTGTCAGGTTCCGAAGTCCCATTCGAGTGTCGTGGTGAGGGACGTGGATTAGCAAATGATGAGTGAGCGAGACAAGGTCGTTGACTACAGTGAGAAGAAAGAACACAAAAAATAATAGTTCTACGAATATGTTTATAGGCTTTTATGACAGATAAATTGAGTAAATCCACCATTTAAGAAGCTATAAAAATGGCGGAGGGACCACAGACGATATGGCAGAAGATCGACAGCTCTGTTATCCCCGTTGTAAATCTGGAGGTGCGAGAAGTCAGGGAGGTGTTATGGGAGAAGATACAAGAACCGACCTCCCAGAGGAAGATAATTTTAGTTATAGTATGTATAGCATTGTTATTGGACAACATGTTATACATGGTCATCGTGCCCATTATACCAGATTATTTAAGGTACATAGGCGCGTGGGGCGAGGCTGGCTACGACCACGTTGTCACGTTGTCGCCAATCAGAGAAGGAAACAGAACAATAATACCAACAAAAATAATACCTGCATCGCACGAGGGGCAAGACTCAGCCACTGGAGTCCTTTTCGCTTCTAAAGCAATAGTACAACTCATGATTAACCCGTTCTCCGGTGCTTTGATTGACCGAATCGGATACGACATACCCATGATGATTGGCCTGATTATCATGTTCCTTTCCACATCGATATTTGCTTGTGGACGGAGTTACGGCATGTTGTTCTTTGCCAGAAGTCTCCAAGGTGTGGGATCTGCGTTTGCCGATACGTCTGGCTTAGCAATGATTGCAGATAGATTTACCGAAGAAAATGCGCGGTCGAAAGCTCTAGGAATCGCTTTAGCATTTATAAGCTTCGGTTGTCTAGTAGCTCCGCCCTTTGGAGGTGCTCTCTATCAATTTGCCGGCAAAGAAGTTCCGTTTCTAATTCTTGCATTAATATCGCTTATGGACGGTTTCATGTTACTCCTTGTAATGAAACCATTAAAAACTCAAATGAAGGAAGCTTCACAACCAAAACCTGCCGGTACACCTATTTGGAAACTGTTAATGGATCCCTATATCGCCGTATGTGCCGGAGCTTTGATGATGTCTAATGTGGCGCTGGCTTTTCTGGAACCTACCATCTCTCTTTGGATGGAAGACAATCTTACAAAAGATAATTGGAAAATTGGTATGATATGGTTACCAGCATTCTTCCCTCACGTTTTGGGCGTGGTGATAACAGTTAAAATGGCCAAGAAATATCCCCAACATCAATGGCTTATGGCTGCAGGCGGCCTTGCCCTAGAAGGCTTGTGTTGCTTCATTATACCTTTTGCAAATTCATATAAGATGTTGATGATACCCATTTGCGGTATTTGTTTTGGTATTGCGCTGATTGACACTGCGCTGCTACCTACTTTGGGATACCTGGTCGATGTGCGGTATGTATCGGTGTACGGAAGTATCTATGCCATCGCTGACATATCTTATTCCTTCGCATATGCCGTTGGACCAATTATTGCCGGTGAAATTGTCGAAATGATCGGCTTCACTGCTCTCAATCTGCTTATTGCATTTAGCAACTTGTTGTACGCGCCCGTACTTATATATTTGAGGCATATTTACGATTTTAAGCCCTTCGAGAATGAGGCTAACATTCTGATGGCAGATCCACCAGACAAGGAATACCAAACATACAGCATGCAAGATCAGAGACCTGTAAATGGCGAGTTTAAAAACCACTTGGAGTATTCTAATGCTCAACAAGGAAGTTCGGTTCAAGAGTCGAACGTCGACGGAGGAGGAGGAGGTTACGAGTACCAGGAGAGGTATCAAAATTATGGACAAGGTTACGAGCAACAAGGGTATGAGCAGCAAGGATACGATCAAGGATACCAACAGGAAGGGTACAGTCAGCCGAGACAGCTTCCAGCACAGCCGCAACCAACGGCGAGCAATCCATTCCGGGCAGGAGGGGCGGCTCAAGCACCAGCACCTGCGCCCGCACCCGCACCAGCTCCGAACCCGGTGCGGAACCCATTCCGACAAGGCTTTTAGAGCCATTCAATGTTGTTGTCTATATTTTTGAATTTACTTGTTGTGTAATTATAAATGTCTTATAGTTGATATACTTCGATCACTGAACCGCTTCTTGTCGGCGGCGAGTTGTTTAGCGTCGCACTAGATGTCTGTTACTCGTATCTAGATGTGCTTACTGTTATATTAATGTACCTTAGAATATTCTCACCACTACAATGTTATCCTTCTAAAGCGGGACGGTTGATTCACTGCAAAGGAGTTTAGTGATATTTACGAATCATCTTTAGGAGGGCGACATGACATACCTATATGTCGAATTGTTTTCTTATTAAGGTTACTGTTCGTACCAATTTTGACCAATAATCCTTTTAACGAAGTTTGCTTAACATATTGTATATCCAAGGTTTTACAGTTTTCACTATTGATATTCGAAATATTTCCAGTTTGTCTTTGAAGCTTTTACTGTTGCATATATTGATGTAGTTTCGAGGAAAGTGATGAATTTCAGAGTTTCATGGTTTAGACGAAACGCAGGTCGCACATTGTATAAGGGCCTAATATTTATCCATGTATTACGGCACTTTTCAAACATTTTAAGCTAAAATAAGTTTTAGTGACTTATTAATACGCACATAACCGTGTGTATGAAAATATCGAAAGAGTTTAAACCATTGTATATAGTAAGTGACACTCGCTAAATTTAACTTTCACTTGGAATATTTTATTCAAATGTAAACATTAATCAATCATATAATCGTAATACTATATTTTTAGAGGTTATACTAAGATTTCGAATAAGGTTTTCTTCCTACGCTTTCAGCAATATTAGGTTAAGATTTGCTTCTATATCAATCGTTAACGTATATCAATTAAATATCAATTAGTATTGTAAGTTAGTATCAACTTGTGATAAAGTTGCAACCAAGGTAACGAAACATATCAGAATCTTTTGATTCAAGTAGCTTAAGAATTATATTAAATATGTACGAATATTTTATTTAAGTGTACAGTTTTAATGGGTAGTAAGATAGTAGTATGTGTAAATGTTAAGTGTATTTAGCGGTTAAATGCCATCATTCAATACATATGACGTCATTCGGTGGGCTCACTCAGGAAAACAAACATATCAATATTATCACTATTTTATATCTACTATTTCTGGCTCGATGTACACGTAAGGCAATTTAATTGAACAAAGAAATCATGATATAATGTTTGACTTAAACAATTACACATTTACTAATAAATGTTATGTTTCTAAATCAAAATCTGCTAAAGCAAAAAAATATTAGATTAAAAAGTAAAAATTGTCTATGAGCTGTAACTAAAAAAATGGTTGGCAAAACTACCTCAGAACTTATCGACTGTAGCCAACTTTATTGGGACTGTAGTAATAGATGTATTTATGACTTGGAAGGTTACGAGGCTCTGGAGATACGAGAAGATTAAGTACGTAGTCTGTTGATAGAGACAGAAAGCTCCCGCAGGACACTGGCAGTGAGCACTGGCAGATAGCAGATACTACTTTAAGTATTCATTATTTAACAGAAGTCAAAATAAATTTTTGTGATTTAGAGCAATGCTTTCCGTAAAATTAGAATGACAGATATCGTTCCGGGAGTTCGAACGGAGATTTTATTGTGATTGATTAGAATATCATTTGATAAATTGCAGGCACATGTTCGTAACTATAAATTAAAATATCAAAATGTTTTATAGTTTTTAATTAATCAAGTGATGTACCGTTATGTCGCAAAACGAGTTCATGCGGATGCGCGTTATTAGAATTTCAAAGAGTAATTAAATAAATAATAAACCATAAACTCATCAATTCAAACTCAAACTAACACATAAATAAAAAAAACAATGAGACCATTTTAATAGAAACTTGAGAAGTATTTTGATTGAATATGTTCATATGAGCAACTTTCGTGTCAATTTTGGTAATTATTGTCAATTTTGGTAATTACTATCAATTTTGGTCATTACTGTCAATTTTACTAATTACTGTCAATTTTCATAATTACTATTAATTTTGGTCATTACTGTCAATTTTAGTAATTACTGTCAATTTTGGTAATATCTTATGTGATAAATCAAATACATATCTCCGCCCACCGAATCGACTGACAACGAGCAAGTATTATTTCGCAGAATCGTCTAGAAAGAGGCAAAATTAAATATCTAAAGTTAATTGTACAAGAATATGTGACGAGCCCGACGTGTCAATTGAAAGAGTGTATAGTAAAATGGTTATTGTGTGTATATATTCTTTAATATTAGCGAGGGGTATCCCACTACAGCGCATCTGGTCTTACTATGAATGGAACCTACCTAGAATTAATGTTTTGAAATCGCGGTAACATCTAGTTACATGATATTTCATACCTATAAAGGCATGATATTTCATGCCTTTGTAAACATTGCCATTATAAATATAATAAAAACTGGTAATCGTGGACGTGTATTACACTTTTCTGCCTACCCGTTCAGGGAAATACAAGCGTGATGCTATGTATAAATATTGATATCATTCGTATAATATAGTGTTGCAGAGCAAATGATGACGACAAATGGTCTGGCAAACAGCGCTTGAAAAGCGCTTAAATGTTGACAACAGTTAGTACAAAAATGTTCAACAATTTCCAATCAACACATTTAGGAATTAGAAGAAAAGAACAGAAGAGAAAAACACTTTCTAAGGTAAATTAAAAATAGCTAAACACAAAAATAAAAACGGACATGTAACAAAACAATACAATTAATTAACAACAATAAAACAACAGTCGACAAGAAATACATTACCTTAGTATGTGACTATCAAAGTTACATTTCATTAATTTGAGATAAATTCAATTCATTTTTGTTTTCGTTGATCTGTAGTGGGATAGACACCGATTGCGCTTAGGTGTAAAGTAAACGTATGATTTGCAGTACCAGCCACGGTAAGTTCGCCTAATAGTATGCGGACAATGGTGCAAAAATATTTCATGAGACGATTTTAAAATTAGTTTAATGTAAAATAATACATCTGCTTTAAAAAAGTCACTCCATTATACCTTATATTAACGTTATAAGGTATATATACGCTTAACGAATCTCAAAATCATTGAAGTATAAATAAAAGAAAAATACATAAAATAATATATCTATGTTTAACAAGTGTACGATTTTTAGAACGCAGCCTTCGCCTATCACCTATGTAGTTTGGATATGAATTGTCTCCATGAATGTCGATAAGTCATTGATTATATGAAACCTTTACTTGTGAACTTATTTTTACACCATTAGTACACTGCATATTGGGTATACCCCGTGGTATATTTATAAGGGAAGAGTTAGTAACAGCCTGCAAAGTACAATAGCATTCGTAGAGAGAGAAGCACTATTTACGTTTGATAGCACAAAATGGACACGGGATCTGGCTCTCGATATACAATATATTGACGGATCTAGTGAGTGTCCTCTAGGGTTTATTTGCGTATACTCTTTTACTAAGGGTAGGTAGATCCCTCGAAGTACGAGTCCAAAAGGTATAGTTCAAATCGAAATATACAAATTGATTTCATGTTCTAATTGTTTTTCGACTTTGAATATAAATCGCTTGTAAATATAGTTTTGATGGATTTAATGAGGAGAATTAATTTTAATTCGTAAAGTACGTTATACGAACAAATTGTAGGTAATTATTTCAAACATAAAGAAATTTGATTAAAAATTAACTTCGATATAATGTTTTACCGTAATCCGTGTGGTATTTTCACTTGTTTTAAAATATTAATAAATTATTTCATAAATTTAACTATATTCAAGTGGTTATTTCTGGCTCTTGGGATATACCTAGCCTACGCAATAGTTAGTCTCAATATTCTTCTCAACTTCGTTAGGTGTGATTGTTTAGCGTAGGACGTGCCGGTACTGGAGGTGCCGTAGTTCGATTATCTTTTATAAGTATACTTAGGTCAATTTTCGCGACAAATTCTCCCGAAATTCAATTAATTAGTAGAGTATCAAAGCAGCCGTAAATCTTATTGTTAGTTTGATAATAGAGCGCGTGTTTTTATAAATAACGTCTAAAACAGTTTAGTTTGGAGACAAGTGACAATGTTTACTTGTTACGCGGTGAAAAGTCAGTGTTTGGTTTTTAATTATTTAATATTGATACATTTAATTAATAGTATTTTTTAAATAACTTGTAATAGTTGATTTTCAATAATATTATTTATAATTTATTACAGTATTAATTTGTATTTATTAACGTTTAATTTATTATGACGTTATACGAAAAACACACGCTCAGTATGATATTCTATGCCTATATAATTATTGTAAGTGTATCTCGAGACAAATCTCAATGATATTATTATACTATATTGTATTGTATTTCTAAAGAGTTGTAGATACAGCAATAACAACCTATATCGAAGACATATCACTAGCTGTAAGGATATTATACAATTTTGTGCTAATTATACTTCTGTCATTTATCTTACGTAGGTATAACTAGTTATTATACAATTTATTATATACCTGATATGAATATTTTTAATATACTCGATGTGCTATATATTTACCCTTTTGTATTTTAACGGTATTGCATATTTCATATTTTTACGAAAAATTTTATTTATTATTTAATAATCGCATATTATTTTGTCTTTGTTGTGGTTTATTGCTTTACTTGAATGATAATTATTGTATTGAAGTATTTATATATTTATAAATTGTTTTATAATCGTATTTCAAAATAGAACACGTAATTAGAATTAAAAATAAAAGTCCGTTTCATTTCATATATATTTTTTAATAACGATCATATCATTTTGAGGTCTAATATTTTTTTTAAATAGATATTTTAATTTCAAATATATAAATAATCAGATAGCATTATTATTTTGTATTATTTCTGTAACTGTATTTACTATCCGTTTCCTCTAAATACTATTTAGGTATGTTTCATGAATCTTGTCAACCCCCACTTAGTTGTATAACTAACTTTTAAGTATATACCTAGTAGACACGCTGTCTTAAGAACTTTACCATATCAACGACATATCAATATTTATTTCATGTTGCTTATGAGAAAGCGAATACTATTATGTTTTTTTAATGTATTATAAAATAATCACCATACAAAATATCCATAAGCTTTTGAATGTGAGTATTCTATTTGAAATCTTTCTCTGTAAATGTTGTTTTAAAATTTACTAGCATTTGTTTAAATTTTATGAAGGTATAAATATTAAAATGCGTTCAGAAATAACACGGCAGCGTGTCATGTATGTATGAGTGTTACTGTGTTAGTAGTGTGTGTAACTTAGATGTGTACCTCTATTTTCTATTTCAAATATGACTGCAAACATATTAATTCAGCATCTACTTGGGCTATGTAGAGTTCAATTCAATTCAATACATTGAAAAAATTAATAAATTTTTGTTCGTATTAAAAATATTAGGGGTATTCAAAATAAAATAATTTGTTATTTTACATATTAATGTATAATCTTACATAACAAAAGTCGTAGTTCAAATTGTTTATCTATCACCATACATAATCATTAATTGATAACAACAAAATCTGAAAATGGAACCGAATGGAGTACGTAGGTGTAATACATTCGGAAAGTTAGTGAATCGGAACAATGAACGAGCGTTCATTCATTCTAATTTGTTATAATGAGTTAAATATGTTTGCAGTTACATTTCAATCTTAGTCAATACCCGTCCGTTAGCTCTATAACTATCTCTACTGTCACTTCATTCACTTCGTCCCTTCCCGCTTTCACATCTATCAAAATAATTCATCTCTTTTGTAATACTAATAATACAACTTCTATGTTATAATAACATTATTTACATATTTTCGCTCATTACTTTATTAAAGTGTGAATGCCCCACTCATCGGTTACAATTCGATCTAAATCCACAAAGATTAACTCTACTTAAATATTTTATTAAATCCCTGGCTTTTTCTCAATATGCATAGCACTGGATATTAATAAACACCATAAAATTAGTTTGTTTGAAATAGAATAACAAGAAATGTGTTAAAAATTTTAATGATTAAATAATAAAAACTGCCTAAGTTAAGATTTAAATTACTCACACAGCCATTATATAAATGAGATTTTAAATAGGACAGCAGTCCTATTTGACGTTAATCGCAGTTGAGTTATACTTATCGTTTGTATCTACATTAAGACGAGTCTTGTCTTTTTACTCTTCGATTGTGATGGGATTTATTTTCCTCAGTGGATTTGCGTTTACCGAGGATTCTTTTCAAGAATTTGTCTGGTAGATTTCCAAATCCTGTCTGGTCAAGTTTTCTACCCTCCTATCTTGGGTCGACTGAGTTGCTCCCATATTAATAGTCTACTGACGCTTCAGATTTCACGGACTCAAATCAGCCTTGTGACTCAACTTAGTCCTAAAAATATCCATTTGGGCATTGAAGCTAATAATATTCTTAATATTCATCATAATTTTTTTTTTCCATTGCATTATATTTAATTGTCACATTCATTACGTAGTTATAAAAGTTAATATTATATCGGTGTGCATTTCGATATATGGCGGCTAAATCGCACAAAAATATTGTAAATATTGCAAATACATTGTTCTTCATTGGACAATTCTGTTAATTGTTAAGTGAATTTAATGTAATTGAACGGACTTTATTGCAATTTAATTCATTTATTTTCACGGTCCAATGTAAATATTTTTGTTTCATTTTATTAACACAAATGCTTTCCACTGTATATAGATATACTAATATTTATACTAATATTTATCAGAAAGTATTTATTATATAATTTATTTCATTATTCTTAACTTTATATTTAAAATAAATCTTATGTAGGTATTTTAATAATCATTGATATTGTGGATATTAAGTTTTTTAACGTAAGTTTTATGATATCGGTATAATATTTAGAAATACCTTAATATTTTATCAATTAAATAAAATGTGAATATCATAGGGACGTTTGCGTAGTGTTAGAATTTTAGTTATTAGTATGTAGTATCACTATACATTTCAATTATGATTTTCATTTCACATAATACATCTGAATAAGGAAGTATGATTTATATTTAATAAATCACATGACATAGTCCTTGTGCATATAGTACTGATTATTTTATTATAATGTAATGACTTTCATTCACACAAAGGAAAAATCGATTCAAATGTAAAAATATAATACATAGTAACAGTTCTTTGACATCAACGCTGCTTTCTCATCAATAAACGATATTACTTATTAAGTTAACATTTATACTAAGCTTAGTGAATATTATTTAATAAGTAATCAGAAGTTGTGTAAATATAGCTGCCGAAACCCACACAAAGCGAGTGATAGCTTATTAATAGTCATGTCTAACTCATTTTAATATATCTTACGTTAGCCGCTCTCTTTCAATGCTTGGATTAGCTTGTAGTGTAAATTAGCTATATGCTCCGTAGAAGTTCAATTTATATTAGAAGTTAATAACTAACATTATCTTCGATTGTCTTTCGTATATTATTAAATGCTAACGCTTCTGTTTTGGAAAAAACTTTAATGATAATAATAAGAATTATTGTTGATTATAATTATTATTGTGGGTTATTTATAGATATTCTTATAATATTCTTATTAAATTATATATTCTATTGAATAGATCTAACGTAGCGTATATAATTAATGCTTGAAAAGCAACTTTCATATTTTCCTCATACTATCCCACCATCCAAGTTTAGACGTAATGATTAGACTTTTAGACTTAATTAATACAGACGTTTAGACGTAATGAGTACACAGTGATGGGTGAAAAATCATCTATGAGAGAATATGGTATTAGAATTAGGAGGTTCAGTGTTTTATTAGTTATTAAAGAGAGAAGGGTCGGGGTTCAGTGCATATGGAACTTCCTAGTATCCATTAACAAATTTAACAAATAAAAAGAGAGTTTTAAAAATTATCAACGTGAAATAGGTATATGAATATGAATAGGTATATTTGGAATGTCTTATTTAATTGTGTATAAAATTCACAGTTTAACGTTTCCGAACTTGGATGGGTTCACGCTATAGCTTGTAAAACGTGCATTACTCAGTAACTAAGCTTTTAATTAATCAGTGTAGCCAGTTAATAAACGTATTGAATATAAGATTTTAAAATATTAAAAATACCTCATTCTCTATAAATTGATTAGTGTTGTAAATAACGATTGTTTTAGAGGTTTTATTTCGATTTAATCGTAATAAGTAGTTATTAGAGAACATTGCATGCTTGATCGTTGTAATCGATTAGTCAGACTTAAGATATAAATATTTATTCTATTATATTATACTAATTACGGTTCCGAAGTAAAAATTTTCTTTTCTACTATAATTAGGTAAGTCATGTTGTAGGCGTGTGGTTGGAAGTGGTTAGACTTAGATTCGATAACTGTGTTTAAATCTATCATAGAATTCAGAAATTTTGAAATAAGAACAGTAATGCTATTGGTATGTATTACATTATGAACAAATACCCATATATATGTATATCGGAATGTTGTTAAGAAATATTGTTGTGACGCCATGCTGATACAGTCATTTCTGTTCGTGCTTCGTAAGAAATTTATTGATCTTTCCAATTCAATAAAACGTATGCGTTATCGTGACTAATAATATTAATATAACTATAACTACAATATTGTTACGTCAAACATTTTAAATATCAGTTAGTGCGTGTATTTAAATCACACTCCATTATACATACTTACAAAGCTCTTATTTCCTAGCGACTTCGATCATGATCAATCACAACTGTTTGAGAATCGCTTAGACATTTATGTTATACGTGAACGCACATTTCCTTACTAAATAAGATATTTGATGTAATTTTAAGAAGAAGCGAACGATATATTAGCTATCTTAGTCATCGTATATAATCACATATGTTATATTATATCCAAATAATCGTCTCGTCGGTTTCTAGAGTAGCGGCTCATAGTGGACTATGTCTATGTATGAAACATATTTACGTAGCGGATAATGTTACTCGTATATTCATAGTTTAGATCAGTTTCGCTAAGTTCGGCGTCAGCAACATAGTTTTTAGAATATCGTTGAAAATATAGGCGATTTTGAACTATACTTACCCAAGTATGAGGCCAGTACGGCTTGAGCTCGTTTAAATATTTTAGGAGCTATGTTGTTACGTAAAATATCAATGTTAATGGTAGATTTTGACGTGTAAGTACAGGTTATTTACAAAACGAAATATCATAAAATATTAACAAACCATATATTATGTATTTTTGTGTATGTAGTTTAAATTTCAGTATCTAAATACTATCACATATACAATATATTACCTTAAAAAAATAAGATGGTTATTACGCAACATATTTAACCTCTCATTCGCCTTTTAAAAATATTTTATGATATTTATCATTTGTCGTGTCATTAATATACATATATTTCCGTGCCGTGCGCATATTTCATGAAAATTATGAAACCCATCGCGCGGATAATGTATATTGTGACATATAACCGGCAGAGATTATTCTGTACTGTAACGAAATTATCTCAATAATCGAGCATGTTCTATCTAGTCGTATGTAAAGTGGTCGAAATTTAATCAGTGATCGAATAAACTTGTTACACCAATTCCACGTTTTATTTACTTGTTTTCTGCCTACCCTTTAACAGTAAACAATGGTCCTTCAGACCATAATTAAGAAATATTATCTTACTGTCTTTGTTCTACGTTTTGACTGTTCACACACACTCGACGGACTAATATGTTTCGTAATTTGATTAAACATTGACATAGACGAGTCTTCTTGCTATTCACTGTAAAATATTAATTAAGAATCGTCATCACCAAAAGCTGCCCTGTAGAGTTGTCAGTGTGTTTTCAGTATAAAGGTTTTTTCCAATCGGTGATTTTTGAAAACAGTGCACGTACAGTTACATTAGTGGCGGTACGTCATTAGGTGAATCAAGTATGATATTATGTATGGAAATTCCGTCTACTTAGCGTCGAACATTCCCACAGGTATATATACGAGATGTTTACCCTCGCCCCATCCTGCGCGCTGCGAGGTATGCAAATTAACCAATTAGTGAGTTTATCGATCCAACGGGCGATGCTTAATTGAGCCGTTTACATGTATTCGTTTGAAGTACGCAAAGCTTTGGAAGCTCTACGTACCTATATGTATCTATGTATTATCTTCTATTTCTAACAATGTAAATTCCTATTGTAAAGTTGGAAGAAATCGCTCTTTTAGCGATGACACTACTTCTTGCCCCTACTCTAAGTTCTTGTTTTTGCTTTAACAAGGTAATATTAAGCCTGTAATCTTCGAGTAGGTAGACAGAGAAATTACGTTATACCTATTACCAAGAAATAGAAAGTGATAAATCCGGACTCCAAGGTACTACAAGGAATTTTACAATTTAAAAACCCAATGATACTCGACCCAGGGATCGAATCCATGAACTCTTATGCCCCCAGCAGTGGCGCTTGCAACCAACAAGGCATTCTACAGATATTCATATAACTTGGAAAGAGTTAATACGTCAGTCGAACGTCACACTTGAGCTAAGATTTTATGTTAGAATGTCTTCTGAATAACATATATGTATGTAAATCTTTAAAGACAAGTCAAAATCAGTACTATTGCGGTAAGTATCTGTGGCTTTGTAAGAACAAATTTTTTATCCTTGCTACATTGTGGTTAAAACGCCCAAACATCTTACATTAAATCATTAACCAAAGGACCCGTAACTAAGTTATTTACGTAAGCAGCACTGCGGCGAAAGCTTGTTAAAACAATAATTGCGTCGCAAGAGGTCGTTAGTAATGCGTCTTTGGAATTTAAACTTTGACCCGGCAATTTAAAGTTCAATTTGTTTTGTTCCAAATTTTGTTGCAAGCTTACAGTTTTATGTTATACGAATTTGGACTGTGTGGACCGAATTCAAAGTCGAAATTGAATTGAGGTCAGTTCAATAGGTGGATGCAGGGTGCGGTAAAATTGGTTTCAATAGTAATTAGTCAAATCAGAGAGGGCGCTGTGTTCGCTTGCAGGGTTGAATACATGCCAAAGCATTTTTGCGAAGTATTCACCGCATTGCATCCCCTTCAATACTATTCTTTTAACGTATTATTTATCTACAATAGAAATAATAGGTACCTACCTATTAGCCTAATTTTTTTATAAAATCTTTTCAATAAATGTTGTTTAATAACCTGTATCATAAGGTAATACAGAGACAAGTGAAAAAGACTCGACTACCCATTAATTATTAAAAGATACTGCCTTCTACCTACTCGACTGAATATTACTTGATGTTGTTAACTTTTTGGAGTATCTAAACTTAATTCTTTTGCTGGGAAGTTTTCTATATATCAACTAGTAGATTTTCTTACGATACTTTCTTTGACCTACAGCGAGTGATATTACATTAAAACACATAAAAAATTTCGTAGTATCAGAGTAATGTGCCAGAATATGAATTCCAGACCATTCGTATATACATATTGCAATGCGTTGTTAGCAATCAAAACCTAATACTATTACTACAATGAAGAGAGATAGTCGAACTGTTAAAATTGTCTCAAAAGAGACATGACATTAAGCTGTATGATAAACTGGCGAAAATATATATGAAATTCGTATGAAATTCGATGTACGACGCTAAGGTCAATTACTGATTCATAAATTTGTATTCGTACTCCAGTGAGATAATATATACAAGCAATTAGTATAAAAGCAGATTCGAACCTTTCGCGGGTCGATAGCACTTTGCGCTGAAAGAGTAACTGCGCGCCCAGTCTGCGAGCTTATTTGACTTCAATTAAGCTTACTGCCTACTAAAAATAAACCGAGTGCTTTAAATTACGCTTCTGTTTGAGACTGATTCAAAAGTACCGACACGATGCTATCGTCCGAATTGCTAGCCGATGTCGTGTCATCGTCGCCACCTGCATCATCAGACTGTCATCAACGTCGTGTATACTATAATACAAACTATATTAAACTATATTACAAAATTTCATTATTAATTAGATTTAATTATTGCAACATATAATCGGTAATCTTCTTAATGTCAACGAAATTATCGTGTTCTGTGAATATTTCCTTTGCGTCTTTTTTTGCTTGAAATATCAATACGATTAATAGGCAGTTATTGAAATTTTTCCACGCGATGGCTTGTTTATGAAAAGTATACGCATTTTATGGATTGTATACATAGACGTAAGTCCTTTTATTACGGTTGTATATTAGCCATTTTCAAATAAATAAATATTCACTAGTACATACAGGGAAATAATATTTACCGTTATATTATATGAACAAAATGCTTTACTTTTCAATTTCAGATTTTTCCTCTAAATAATCTTGACTAATTGTCGGTAAAGCAAATACTAATATTTGTAATATCGTCCTCTCTAGTATTCAGCTAACATTGTACAAAAACTAATACGTTATAATATTACACACAATGGTTACGTTGTATGCTCAGGTCTACAAAAACGTAGCGTGTACACGTAGAAGCGCTACGTGGGAGCTTCGTCGGAGGAACGTGGTTAGAAGATCGATGTGAAGGTCAGCGCTGCGACATTTTGTCAAACTAGTTTCGAGTGCGACCTCGTTAGTAACATGTTGCTACGAAATGTCCTGTACGGCCCAAGATTTCCTATTAGCATATTATATTTAGTGCTTGTCACGTTTAACGGTATAATAAATTATATAAGATTCTTATGGATAATGTACCATAAGGATCATTAAGAAAAAAATGTTTTATTTTATTCATTTGTAGCTACAAGAAAGTGGTGTAACGTGTAGCCGCCTTGGTAAATACGCCATCATTAATTCCAGTAAAATGCTATTTATTATCTTTACGACGGGAATAAACAAATGATGTGATTAGAAGACTAACTATTGAATTTATTAATACCTTGTAACACAATATAACAATTAAATTAAACATTTATTTAATTTTCTTGACAACAGCAAGGACACGTATATACCAAATGGGATGAATGAATAAACATGGCGTCCTCGCCGCCACTTATTCCGTCTCAAAGGTTTAAATATTTTATGACGTGTTCGGGGCTTGTTAAATTTTCATGGTCGTGCGAGCGGCGGCCCGTCCACCCCTCACCCTTCAACCTTCGGTAGCCATGCGCCTTTTTACAGAAAACACACCGATTGGAGGTAAGCGAGAATATACATTATAATTTTAATGTATAAACGAATTACAAACAAAAGTAAAACTCGATCAGTGTATATAACTGCGGTAATTTAATGTGCTTATTCAACATTGCGCTAGTGACATAAGACATTTATAGCCACAGCACTTCTTAAAGAATAGCGAAAACCTAGTTCTAATATTATTTCTTAAAATGGAGCCTCGAAAATATGACAATGGCCCGTGTGGGATATGTAAAAATTTTGCTGGATTGGTGTTTTCTGATTGTTTCTGTTTGGTAGAGAATACGTGCAGCGTAGTTCTGTTATTGGTTTTTTTTAGCTCGTTAATCGTTTTCTGTAAAACAAGTACCTTAGTCAAGTTGAATCTTACTTAGTGATGCAGGACGCCTACACAGCTATGATGTACATTGGCTCTGCTTTGAAATTAAAATCAGCCCAATTTGACAGTAATGTTGACAGTAAGGTTGACAATTTAAAACAAAAATCTTCTTAGTAAAAAAAAAGTTAACATCACGCCTATATCACCACGAAAGGGTGGATAGAGAGTTACAGTAGTACACTCCCACGTTTCTTCAGTTACGTTTACGTCCCACCATGGAATAGGGGATGGGATTATTGTTATAAGTCGGACAGAAATCCATGCTACTGCTGGGAAGTTCAAGTAATAAAAACTCAACTTTGCTCGAGTCAGGGATGAACCTTTTATCACTGTTGGGCGAAAGCCCCTTAGAGATTGAAGTTCATTGTATTTTACACCGGTCAAAAACGAATTCACTGACTTTACACGTTGTATAATTCACCAAGATTGAAAGAATGGAAAAAGAAAAGAAGAAATATTGTTTTATTTATACTCACAGGCATTAGAGCAATGTTACATTATAAAAGTATGTAGGTATACTTATGTTATTTTCATTTTCATAAAACACCAGTAATATAACGATCTACAGAGCGAGGATTAACATGTTGAGCGAGCTCACCAGCCGAGGGACACAAAATATTATATTTACTGAATATTACATTTCATTTTACATTTTCATTAACATTACAATCCAGCAAAGCTTCATATTCTAAGTGAACTTATACGTGACGGACTGTTTATTTCATTTAAGATATTACGTCTTACGTATTAGGTATATGTCTTACGAACCAAAATTACATATGTACACAAGTATGTATCTGCCCTATGTATTTTGTGAAAATTTTAAATAACATAAGTGAAAAAGTTTATTCAGAAATCGCAAGTAACGTTTTAAATTATAATAATAACTCAGTATTCTTTTTCAGTGGTAGCAATTATCAAAACTTCGCTCTTTATGTTTTGATGTGTGATATTTTGCTAATGAAATAACGATTACGTAGAGGTATTATAAAAATACGTGGCCCAAGTTGTTCTCAGAATAATGTTTCAGAGAACTCCCAATGTGGAACTCTACCCTGGCGTTAATTGCATTACGAACCCTCAGCTCCACCGTCTCTACATTAGTATTATATTTTTCTCCAACAGGATAATGGGTTCGTTACAGAAACAGGCGAGAGCTGTTCATTGAGTAATGGATTCAATATTAATGTCAGATTAGTTTCACATCTATGTTTATATTAATTGGTGATATTTTTTCTTTCATAAGAATTGTTTTGATAATGTAAACATATGGCGTAAATTTGTGTTTTTTTGCTATTATATGCATTTAAAATTTAATCGTTTCATGTAAGTTATGAGTTAGATTGTTTTGACAAGGCTTTCTGTTTATTGTCAATTTTTATTGAAATTATTGATAACAATATTATTAATTACGAGGTTATTTATAACCAAAAAACTTAGTCAGTAACATACTTGCACAGGCAGGCAACGAAATACGTTTATTTGTATAGTTAGTTACCAGTTAGATCGCGTTCTCAGCTGAGAATATTATTTCGTCCACCGATAAGATCATTTCAATTTCCTTTCCGAATGTATTTTTAGCATAATATAATTTTTAACAACTTACCATAGTATATAGTAAAAAAGCACTACGATTAATTTTTGATAATCTGCTGCAAAATATCTGTGTATATATCATCATCATCATCAGCCTAATTCCGTCCACTGCTGGACATAGGCCTCTCCAATGGCGCGCCACTGAGCTCGTATATATACGAGTACGTGCGTATTAATGCTTTGATTCTTCTACAAATATATGATCCTAATCATTGTGTATGCTCG
>DWME01000503.1:0-32891 GCA_018244795.1 Parelbella ahira ahira
AATTTTAAATAAATCGGTTTAGTAAATGTGCAAATATTACAGATGCGAGAATTAATTCGGATTCTATAAGTATTTGTATAGATACGTACAAAATTTAAATCCCATAGAAAGCAGTACATCGTTTCGTGACTAAAAATTTATAATATTCTATTTAACATTTTGCTGCTTCCATAATTACTCTAGTAGATACCTGGATGACCGAACTGAGCTCGGTGTTGTTTTTAGAATATGAATTAGATGCGTGGATAAAGGGCTTCCAATAAGAGTTTTTTCACAAAAGAAGGAACTTAAAAAATGAGAAAAAAATAATGGAACTGGAGACATGGACTCGAACCGGGGTCTTCTGGTTTTGGGACCGTCCGATTTGAGCTATTATAACCTTGTCGATGGTGGCGAAATTCACCTACGTATTCTAATGATATTTTAACAGTTTTTCATTGCCCGAAAAGGGACAAACCGACAAACGACGTTTTCTAGTAATGAAACCTAGCTAGATCGATGTATTGCCCCCGAAACCCCCTTGCATACTAAATTTAATGAAAATCGTTTTAGCCGTATCCGAGATTCCGATTAAAAATATACAAGAATTGCTCGTTTAAGGGCATAGAGAGATATGAAAACACGTCGATTCGTTAACCAGCTACTGTTTGAAAAGAATGCAAAAATCATATTTCGCATTTTTAATATCCCAAGATATATCCATAATGGAATGAATATAATTATATTGAAGTAAGTTTGAACTCCTAAAATTATGCTTCTTTCCTTCAGTAACGTTTTATTGCCCTTACCTATAAAAATGCAGTTTCCAATTTTTGGGCGAGGTTTCAATTTTTCCTGACCCGAGAGTCGACCCGAAATCCCGCAAAAGAGGCCCTAGAAGTTGGTTAGGTTAGACACCTCGACCTACTGGGTTCGTAAACACATGTAAACCGAGCCGGCATAAAGCAACGGTTCCAACTCCGAACCCCTTATGTAAACTGTTTAAAAAATCTTGTCACCGTGATTCAGAGAAGTGTATATAACGCCATCTAACGGCATATTTAAACAAAAAGTAGATAAATGCATTGTTTCGAAATTCTCGCTGCGGGAATGTACCCAATCAAAGACCCAACCTTTTTTTGGTCATGACAAAAAAATGTTGGCAGTGGGTCACAGTTTAAACTCGTTTTTAAAGCTACAGTACTATTAAAAGTTTCATTAACGCAATAAAAATCGCTGTGTCCGCTTATGATTGTAAGGTTTAATATGTGCCTTTTAACTAAATTTATAACTATAGCAACTGCCTCGTTGGTCGAACAGTTGCAAGCGCGAATGCTTTTTTTTCTAACTTGAAATTCCTAGGAGTAGCTTGAAGTCTGAATCTGTACAAGCTCACCACCTTTTCCAGTAGGGAAGGTATAACGTAACTGGTGAAACGTAGGAGTAAACTAAACTACTTACCTTACACTCTTACAATCTTGCAAATGTCCCCAAGTGACGTTGATCTCTTACTGTTAGCTGGTCTGTCTGCCTGTTGGCTAGGATGAATAAAAAAAAAACGTGCGTGGCAGTTGTGATTATTGGAGTTAAAAAAAGAAAAAAAAAACACTATAAATCAACAACATTAACAATTAAATCATGAATAACATAAAATAATTGATTGTACATGTTTTGTAATAATGAACAATATTTTTTTAAACAGAATGATACGAATAAGTTTAATTTTATTCATACATGTGGGGAGAGCACGACAAGTCTGTAAAGTTAAAGATGTTTGGCACTCGGCTTTCTCTGCCTAGCCCATAAGGAACCTGCCGTAACGTTATAATACTGCAAGTTACTAGTAATCCTTTATTTACAAGAAATTATGAATAAATGCAAGTTATAAATTTTCATGAAGAAATTACCATAACTATTTCACTTCCGCATAGTTTTGTGATTTAGGTACATACACTTTCTATTTTTATGTAAAAATATAAAATATAATAATGTTACCTAAGAAAATATTTATATTATGAAATGAAAATAATATGGTTTTATTAATAAGTGGTTTTATATTAAGGCTAGAGGGATATTTTTGTATTACTTAATAATTGGTACAAGACTGTTAATAAACTGGTTGAAATAGCAATAGGTATGTCCATTGTAAACTATAGGACATACACTGTAAATAAATGTATGATTTTGTATCATTTGTAAAAATTCGTCAACTAGAAAATGTTTAATTTGCAGTCAGTTTCTTACGTTAAACACAAACCAGGGATGTACGAAAATACCGATAACGATACTCGAACGGCATTCGATTTTCAAATAAGTCGAGATTTTAATTTCATAAGCGACTGATCCGAGGTGGTTTGGCGGGAAGCGCGGTTTCTGTCGCTCTCTGGCACTAAGCAAATATTCCGGTCGCTCTCCCATTTCCTTCCCCCTCGCCGCTATTTGCACTGATAAAACTGAAATTCAGCGTGATTTCATTTCGGTAAGAAAAGTTTCGGATAGCTGGCTGCGCCAAGTTGTTTACATACCTACTCCGAATACCCGATGAAGCTCACCGGTGTTCAATATTTGTTTAGTTCATTTTCACGTGGAAATTTTAATGAACCCAAAGTTATAAGTCGTAATCCAATATTTAAAGTATATCTCTTAATCTCGACGTATTAATTCCTTTTTTTTTTGAGTTTTCGGCGGAGATTAAAGCAAAACTAATTAAAAACTTCGAAAAATCTTTACTTTTGTATGTTGAAAAAATTTAACGTTACACAATTTCATTATTACTCGATAAATTTGCCGTAAAATTAAAGTATGTCTGACATTTTTATAACGTATTAAATGTATAGCACTAAGCAAATTATGACAATTTTATTTCTAGTAAAAAAATTGTTTCCATCTCTAGCATCATGATGACTAATCGATTTTTAATAAGAAATTATAAAACAAACTATGTCCAGCAGTGGATTGAGATAGGCTGATGATGATTGTCTTGTGTATTTGATTTTGATTTCAAAAGTAATATACTTTTTTATATGCATCAATAATAAAATGTAGCCGAGATTTTCAGTGAGATTTTATGACTACGGATAACTGAGGTATCTTTTCAAGTTATAGAAAATAATATGTTGTATTGTGAAAAATGTTACATTTGCGTTCTGATTGTACTGTCTTTGTAACCTCATTTTACGCTCCACAGAGGGAAGCGAATAACCATAAATAACATTTATTTATAGGGAAAAGTATCTGACCTAAATTATATTTCTTACGTACAGTTTAGCACAATCGCTCATTGCCACTGGTAGCCCGTCACATCGTTAAAAAAAATTACAACTGGAATTTCGAAATAAATAATTCTTTCCGCGTTTCAAACTAGATATTACACTCATGTCTATACCACAAGAATCTATCCTTTTGCAAAGATGTTCGAGTAAAATTCCTTTACACGCAAAATTGTTACATGGTAATGTAATTTAAAAAATCTTTTTTTTATCTTGTTATCCAGTTTATATTTATATTTGTTCATTTTATCGCGTTTTTTATTTCTAAACACCATACTCTCAAAATTTAAATCGAATAAGATTATTCAATATTTATATTGATTATCAATTTTACTTGTCAAAGGAACCGGCAACCATATTAGTTTTGACAGAATGGCGGGAAAACGAAAGGCGGGTGTGCTAGTTTTTGATTAAGAAGATTAAAAAGCCATTCAAGCTGTAAAAAAAATTATAAAGTATAGAACAACACGTGTGATTGAAGTGTTATAAAAAACTGGCCTTAGAAGTCGAACAAAGATAACCTAACATAAAAACAAACATACCATGCCGTGCCTTAAAGACGCCATAATGATTATAGAACTTTTATATAAATAATATTTCTTGTGTGTGTGTTGTATATTATGTATATAAAATAATTAATCAACTACAATTCCTTGTGTACCAATTATTTTTATGCTAGTTCATACAATACGAAAATTGATTAGATAGTAAAGTACCTCTTTTCGGATATTAGAGGCGTGATGTTAACTAATTTACGTGATGTAAACTTTACCTTTGTGTTGTCCTGTTTTAAGTTTTCTTTATTTGTATTTGACCGTTGTGTGTAGTGCATAAGTCATAAATGAAATAAAGAAATATTATTAGATTATCACGCCAGATCACTTACGAGGTGCGCAGAGAGCACCGGTTGCCTAATATGCCTAAATTTGATCAAAATTTGTGTTTCTCAATCGCCTACGGAAACCACACTCATCAACATTCGCTGTATATTTAATTCCTCTCATTATTTGCTTTATACATATAAATTTAAATTTTGTACATACAATTTGTGTACATAAAACATAAATGAAATACCTAGATATAAAATTAAACCTACATTTCGTAACTATTTTAAGCAGCTTAAGCGCTTTCAATGTTTAATGAACATTATCTAATAACTTCCACCAAGTTCCAGTCTGTTGACTGGTTGACTATTAGACTGTCCGTCGGGGTTTCTGCAGCACAGTCGCACCTGAGGGCTGTCTGAGCTCGGTATTACTCAACCTAAAACCGTTAGTGAAATTCCCGCTGTTCATTAACGAGCGCTTTGACTTATAATATTAATTGGGAATTAATTTAAATAACTACGTACGTCTTAGTAAGTACCTACTAATATCTCATACGTAATTTTTCCCTCTTAGGAATACATTGACTCTCTTATTGTCATTCCTTTATCACGGACGATCGTGAGCGACGAAATTGTCGAGCTTCCTTCATACAAATTGACCTTCGGTTGAGCAGTGTGCTTATCCAATTTCTTTTATTCAATCTGATCTTCAGTTGTCCTCCCTGCTTGGATAATTATAAGATGGCTTCCTTGAGTTCGTCGCTTTCTTCCTTCGATCACACATCAAAATCCAACTTTATTTGATATTAATTATGTAATTTAATATATAAATAGTAAGATATTACAAACTCATTATTGCTCTTTTCAGTCACATTTCAGGACATGCATAGGTTGTAATAATCTGTTAATATCATTTACGATTAAAAATGTAATACGATTGACCATTAAAGGCACAAACACTGAATGATTGAAGGCTGCATTATATTTCCGTGACGTCACACGCAGCACCGCGCTGATAAATGAAAACCGCCCGCGGCGATAACGCCGTATGTTTTACCTTTGAAAAGATAAACTCGTTCATGCATCAAAAGCGAAAATTCATATTCGATAGGGAAATTTTCAAATTAAAACCATATATTGAAAGGTACACGCGCCTGGAATTCTCATATATTTGCCGGATACCTGGTGTCGATGTGCTGTATCGTGGTATATAAAATAATGTTATATAACCGTGTACATATGTAGACGTAATCATTGCACTGGATAGACTTAACGTTTTTCATACTTCTTAATTTTCACGATCAGTCGAATGCCAGAACCTCGTCTATTGTAGGTATAGTAGAATGCACTACAGTACTACTACAGCAGTAGGCTTAGAGTTCTAAAATGGAGCTTGTGCCCATACTAATTCACTAGCAAGGAAACTAATCAATATGACATGTTTTAATTCAAATGAATATTGTAACATATTCGATTGAAAGTTCCATTTAATTTGGTAGCCGTTGTCACTTGTGACACTCGCGTTTGTCACCGCGATAATTAAAAGTTGTTAACTTGATTACTTTCCGTATTCGCCCTTTAGCTTGTGGAATATAAAAAAATATTTGTTTATACGTATTATTAAAGAATTATATCAACAATAATAATGACTATGTGATGAATGTTTGATAACAAATTGAATTTCTATTTAATGAAACTGATATGTTCATGTTTTTATAATGTGATATTATTTGAGTTGAAATGTTGGAGTAATTTAAATATTTATTTTTTAATAATTAAATAGGTTAATTCTATTAAAATTAATTTGAACATAATTTGATTATAGCTATTCAAATACAAATTCAAGATCAGCGCATGGAAATACAATTTTAGTAATTCGTTGTACAAAATGAATTAATTTTACTCTTTTACAAATTTAATCTTACCCAAATGTTTTATTATGGCACAATAGATATTGTTATCTGTTACATCGTCTCGAACTGATCGGTTTTAAAATATTTCGTTCTTTATTTATATATTCACTGGCATAATGTTCCTAATTGTTATCGCTCTTCATTGCAAATTTATTTGGATATCATAAAAACACCCGTCCAATTTTACATGGCTTTTAAACTCTTTGGCTAAATTCTGCCACATTATGGTCGGTGCCAGAAAGGTTCACATTTAACTGTAAATGTAATGCGTTGATAATTGTGTTTGTTCCGTTGTGAAAGATATAAGTACTCTTACTAAATAAATACTCTTTCGATCTTTTATTGAAAGTATTTATTATTTCCTTTGTGAATATCACTTAGATGCATAAAACATTCATCATCATCATTGTTAGCCTACTCCCGTCCACTGCTGGACATAGGCCTCTCCAATAGCACGCCACTGAGCTCTGTCTTCAGCTCTTCGCAACCAACCAGTGCCAGCCACTTTGTGTACTTTGTGTATATAAACATTAATCTAACCTAATTCGATTTTATAACAAGTTTCTAACAACATACTCGTTACACACCAAAATTGCAGCATTACGCCACACAGGCGTATTTCTCGATATAAAAAAAAATCTCGATAATAAAAATGAAATATTTTTATTGGAAATAAATAGGGCAAGAGTCTACATATTATAGTTTTCTAAGGAAAAAAGAATGTTTTTCGTAATAATAAAACAAACATTACTCATTAAATAACATTCAGTAAATGTAATATATATGTATATTATTACAGTATAATTGATAATAAAATTGGAGGTCACGAACTGCATATTTACGCATACATCTGCGTCCCAGCCGCTATTAACTCAAATAACTTAAATTCAATACAATTTAATATACCACTTTATATTCATAATAATAAATTTGGCGAACCAGTTAACCGCTAATGTTAAAATGGCCGCGTCAAAAGGTTTATTTACTCATTTTCGTAATAATTTTAATATTAATTGGGAAAGCAACGCTCCACCGCACAATTGACAAGAACATCCAATTATGAGGGAATAACGGGTGTAATGACTACAATAAAATTGTAATATTCTCAATTCCTTCCTGAAACAAGGAAATCTATGAATATTATACGTTTATTTTTGTGACAACTGTAGTTACTAACAAAGTATAACAAGAAATACTTATATAGCAATATTTTAATCTCTTATTCTGCTCTCCCCCAGAGCCGCTATTCTGCTTACCTCTTTAAGGAAACACAAGTGTGATGTTATGACTACATAGATAGCAGAATTTTCTTATTTCGTACAAAGAAATAGAAAAATGGAACTTGGAAAGCGCAACATTTTACCCAAAGCATTTACAAAGATATGTTTTATTCAGATCAGTTCAATAATCCTATTGTATTTTAAGGACCGATTTTACTACTGATACGCTGCCAGATAGTAAACGACATAGGTTATATAGAGTTGACTAACACAAGGAGGATCCCTCTCTAAGCCGACTCCAGATCTCCCTCAACATCAAAGAGGCCCGAGTTCAGTAAGACGAAGCAGAAATGTTTTGTAATAGAAGAAAAAAATTGAAATATTGTATAAAAAAATCGATAAACGCAAAAAATGAACAACAACATGTTCTGAAACGAGATCTTTAAATACACGTTGCGCGTACATAGGTGAAACTTACGTTCATTACGTGATCCTCGTTACCAGTGCGAATGGTTACATACAAATACGCATGAGGGTGAACGCCCCTGTTCATGGTGAAAGAGAATCGCGCGTTTGTTATTTTTTGCTTGGAACTCTCCGCGAAGCTATTTCCGCGGAGCGACGTTGATTGATGCCTGAACGACAGCGATCAGTTCTACGTGTGTATATTGAATACAGAAGGGCAATGCCTACAATTTACGAGTAGCAGACAAATACATAGTATATATAATTGTATATACGTATAGGTGTGTATGTGTGAGTGCGTGCTTGCGTGCGTGCTTACAATTTACATATGTGCATGCGTGCGTGCGTATATAATATAAACTCACGCCTGTAAGTACAGGCTTTTTCGAAGGATTAGGCAGAAGAGTGTAGTACTCCCATTTATCGATATTATCGATACCCCCATTCAATAGAGCGTGAACCTATTACCATACATCGAGCACGAACCCAGGCTCTGAGCTACTACTAGGAATTTCGAGCTAAATAATATAATAATAATAATTAAAAGAGGATTGATTAGTTTTGTTTTTTATTACATAGTGTTGACCATATCTATATCGACTATAGGGACTGCTTAATCCCGTACATTTAATTACAATACCATTCCTACGCGAAATTAACCGCCTACAGAAACATTGCAGATCCTAGGAGTAATCCAGGAGGATTACAAAAATTGTATTGCAATATTTTATTGAACCACTATTCACTACGAACACTTGTTTTTTAGTGCTTAACGTTATATAATAATCTATTATGAAATTCAAACTTAACAACCATAAAATAACCTAACACTAACCAATATAGCAATGCGTAACTATTATTATAAACGGAAACTAATTTGAGAAACTTCTTACAAATAAATACAGCTGGGTAACATGTTAACACTAGTTATTGTGTACGATTTTCAATTCGCTGTTAAATAATCTTTTTCTACAAAAAAAAGACTGCAGCGGCGCTAGTCATTACAGATGGAGCTATAATATGTATATATATAAATATAATGTGCTATAGTGCATGTTATAGCAAACGAATACAGCAATGCTATAACATACAACTTTGCGGTCATTATCTGGCAATAATGTCTTGCTATACCGAGATATGTCTTGCTATACCTATTCAACTATTTTCATGACGTAAGAAAAATACATTTATATATTATAGATACGTTTGTGGTCACTCGCTCTTTTTATAGATAATATATTATTATACAATACCGCATGCTTTGCAATATATAAATATTAATATTATAGCTCCGTCTGAAAACCGTTATTCGAATACGGGTTAAAACCACTACAAGTCAGATATTAGTTCAGTATATTATTTCGTTCTTTGCTTTCATGAACTATTATATTCTTGCTTAACTTTTCTATTATAACCGGGGTAAGGTCAGTTTGCTTTAAAGTTAGAAATAGTTTTAAACGGACATTCCGTGTTAGTGTCGCATCGAAAATACATCTACATTGTAAATTGAATAATATACTTCATTTTCTTTTTTTTTATCACTTTTGCTTCATTTTCAACTTATTATAATCACTGAACTGTTAATATTTTATATTGAGGTAATTAACGGTCGCTCATGTATTAATAATTACTCGCAAAATTTTTGCTTTCAGTAAGTTCAATTGTTAAATGTTCAATTAAGTTCAGTTATTCGTTTATTAAGTGTTCAATTATTAAATATGTAATATGGTGTGTAACCTATAAATATTCTTTGATGTACCTATACTTAAATATATTTTGTTTTATTTACGCCTTAAACTTGTTAATAAAATCTCTCTCTGCATATAACCTTGATTACATGAATGCTGCCGCTGATGACTTGAATGCTTTCGTTCAGAAACTTAATACGAAGATCTTGTACAACCGTACCATCGTTATTTACTCTTTCTTTTAGGGATCGGTTTTAACCGTGCTAGGTTACCTGTATCCTTTCTCAGGATTCAAACTATGTTCATAACAAATGTCAACACATTCAATTCATAAATTTTGCGTGGAAACGTAAGACACATAGATAGAGTTCACACAAACAGAGTTCACACCAACGTAGTTCACACGAACGTAGTTCACACAAACAGAGTTCACATAAAACGGAGTTTACACAGACAAAGACATTCCCGTCCATAATCTAATTACGGGTGGTCTACCAATAAACGCAACGCAGAGTTGTAGTTCATAAACTCTAATACAATTTACCTTTGAGCCGGCGCTGGAGTATCGGCAGCGCAAATTGACAGGGAATATCACATTTAAGCCGAGCGGGAAGGAAATTGCGCGGCTTTGCGCACCGCCGGCGAATTAGCCGCCGATCACCCGCCGGCTGGGACGAGCCGATGCGGAATTACACTAACATCGATTATTTAAGCTAACATATTTATGCTTTTTTTAGTTCACTGTCAAACTAATAACCAAACTCACGCTGTAGGTATATATCTAGTGGGGTAGGCAGAGGAGAGTACCGCACTCTTACATTTGCCAGTTATGCTACATGTTCCACTATGGAATAGGCTGTGAGCCTATTAACATTAACGGTGTCAAATTCAGAATCCCTGCTCCTACTGGGAATATAAAGTTGAAAAACCTAATCAATATAACAGTAAATACTTAAAATAATAATACTCATATACCATGTGGGTAATGGACAGTTAATTTGAGCCTATATCAATGTAATATATTTGTGATGACAGATAATACTGAAATCAACGGATATCTAGTCTACCGAATGTTACTGAACTATCACAGATCACTGATTGATGACAGGAACGAGATGCGACCTCGACAGGCATCGTCATTACACATGCGTAGGTAACACAATATCACACAAGACACACTACGTCACATTTAAATAAATATATATGTGTGCGGTTGTATGCGTGTGCGCGTATCTGCCTGCGTGGGTGCGTGCATGCGTACGTGCATGCTCATGAGTCATGAGTGTGTGTATGCAGTATATATGTATGTATCTATAGACAGTGGTAACTTAGTGGTTTTAATTTATCTTCCTATTATATCGAAACTCTAGTGTGCGAATCATGGCACGTATCCAGTGATACAGAATTGAATATTGTTCAAATGAATCCAACTTGCGACTTCTCCATAACGTTCTCTAAGGCGTGTTAAGTTCACCACAAATTGAGTTATTTAGTTAGGCTCAGAGTCTTATTGACTTTGAGTTCTTACATTTAAAATGGAAACGGATTTTGGTGTTCCTTATATCAAATCGTTCAAATGGATCAATAAATAACACCACAGTAAATAATAACCCAGTAAATGAGCGCACAGCTCAGTAAAATCCCAGTAAAACGCTTGTATATAACCGGGTCGTTTATTTAATGTATTATTCTAATTTAGTAGCCTGCAAGCCGGGATAAGGTGCAATCGTGCAGTGTAAGCGTTCGTAACCTCAATGCGACGACTGCCAATGGCTTGGAACTGACGTAGTGCAGTCTGCAGCGTCACAAGACGAAATTGGTACTGCGATGTATTACTCGTATGTTGATATACATTGATTATACCTATAAACTCGTATCTCTTCAAATATTAATATACAACTAGTATAAAAGCGTACAAGGTAATCAAATAATTTTTGCTTTGAAATCATAGTAATATGATTTCATTAAGCAACCAACCCGAAGTTGCCAATCTGCACTTGGCCAGCGTGGCAAACTTTACCACTCATTATAAGAGGAGAACTTTCAACAGTGGAATGATAAAAGTGTGGAAAATTATTATTATTGTTATTAAAGCGGAACCTTTAAGTATTATGGAAGATTATTTTAGTAATAAGACCTGAATTAGTCGCGGTTATATAGCAATAATGACTTCCGCGCACAGTCCACAATCGGGCATTCTAGGAATGCGTCAAAAACATCCCGCGGGACGCGCGCGTTGGTCGCGTCAAATCGTGACACACGACCACCGCTACACCTGCGCCTAATGCGATTGATGGCCATTGTAGAATGAAAAGCAGGAAATCCAACCGTGAAGACCAAGAAATCCTCTCGCGATTACCAAGAAATGAGCTGTATGTCCAAGCGCTTCCGGCTCCTGGATGGAGGAGCCATGGTGGGCCACTCTCATGAGTATAATCGTGAAATGTTAGCCACAACCTCGCCAAAGACTTTTAAGTGTTCATCGTCTAAACGTCTTTGACGAGATTCACTCTATCCAGGTTCACCGTATCCAAATCGATGCATGCGACAAAATTATATGTAGCAATGTTGCAAGCAGTGCGACATTACCATCAATGTATTCCGGTCCACTACTGGCATCATAAAAAGTTGCTATGGAGAAAGAAATCCTTTTAATTTGTAATAAATATCCCTATAACGTTTTCATGTTCCATTTACAGTGCACACACTAAAATGTACATGTCACAAAAAGGAAATTAATAGTTCCCAACAAAAAAATGTCACAAATATATAATCATTTATAACATTTATAAATTTAATTTTCGACATTCAAGTATACCTACATAATATGTAGGTATATCACATATAAAAGTGGTGAGAAGTGCAAAACTTTCAGTTTGTGATACGTACAGGATGCGGTTTGCCTGGTCTTTTGATATGCGACTATTAATTTTGCTCGTATCTACAGCGTTTCCGTACACTGAAAACCATGTTTAGCTTCCGTACCAATTGTTATCTTTAGGTAACAGTCATACAATAGTGTGATTTTTTCCGACATTCAAGTTGACTACGTTTATCCACACCGCATTATCCAATTCAGACTGATATACATATGTACATACACCAATAAGAGAATAGTGAACTGATTAAACACTTTCTAGATAGACCTGCTACGTTTTAGGCTACATCTCGCTTATCATCAGGCGAGGTCGTAGTTAAACACCAGTCTATTGCTATTAAAAAGAGTGCCAGTGTTGCAACCCGTCCAGAAATGTAAGACAAATGTATTGCAGTATAAATAAAATTATAATATTTATTTAAATAACACAACATTAAATTGTAGCCGTCCAGCAAAAACGCGTTAACACGAAAAGTTACATTGGCAGTTATCCATTCTAGTGTCATTATCCGACAGAAAGATTCAAGGCTTTAAACTTAAATTCCCCGCCTTTTTTGTTTCTTAGCAACTTTGAAAAGTTATGAATCCAGCTTTCATGAAGTTGTCATGAAGCTTCAAAGCGCTGCGGAAAAAAATCTCAGAAGTGTTTTATTTATATAACAACAAGAATATCAATTATTATTAAAAAAAATTAAAGAGAAATGCATTTTTATTTAATTCAGTTTTACATGTATAACAGCCCAAAGGATTGATTAGATATTTTCGTTTGCTTTAGAAAGGAATATTAAAGAAAAAACAGTAGGTAACAGTTAAACCTATTAGTATAAGTTGTTGACAAAATTATTAGTTAATGTTAAATTGGTCATACGGCTACAAGAACAGAGACTGTTAGTATCATTTGCCCAGTTAGCACATATTAGTTTGAGCATTGCTACTCCTGAGAACAGGTAATCGGCTCTAATATGGACGTGGACGTGGACGTAGACGTGGATTGATGACCATTTAATTATTAAATGTTAATGACATAATTCTATGCAAAATTTATACGCAATCTCTATGTCAACTTTTATATTATTCCGGTTTTTATTTTTTAGAAGTACCAAGGGACCACCAGACTAGCATTAAGTAACGACTGAACATCTAATTTATAACCTAAATCCCCTAGGAGCTAAGTTGGAACACTTTGAATAATTGCGATAGTATTCCTACAAACGAATCCTAGGCGTCGTGTCTCGATTTTAAGATGAAGATAAGATTTGGTGTCGACCTAATGTAATAGCTTTATCACAAAATAGAATGTTCATTGAATTGATTCATTACAAAATATTTCATTTTCACTCTATACATTTTAAAACTTACTTCTAACAATGGGATATGTGTTCGATTTTCAAAAGAATGCCAGATACTTTGATCAAAGGGCGTCCGAATTCAATAAAGGAGGGTCAGTGGAATGCCTACCGCGCCCAGAATATAAGGTAGTCAGTGGGATTGCCTTTAAATATTCAAATATTTCCAGGAATTTTCAATATCTAAGAATAATAGAATTTGCGTCGCGTTTTCATGTATTTTGAATTCACATGATTTCCGTTCGATCGCTCGCGCCAGCATATTATAAACTTAGTAAACGTTATGTTACTTAGAACTGTTAGACAGAAAATAGGCTCACCGCCTATTCCAGGGTAAGGGCGTATAATGCAACTGGTGAAATGTAGAATTGTACCTTGTCCTAGAGTTCTCTGCCATCTCTTCATGAATATACAGGCGTGATGTTGGTCTGTTATAAAGGTATTTCATCATTTGTTAATATGAATAATACATAGTAAATAACGTTCAGTGAAACTAGTTATTATGTATAACACTGCTTGAACGTAAAGAGACTATAAAACAGTATTTGTCTTACTCGAAGCTACTCAGAAGCGTTAATAAAATTTATATTTACACTACATTATTTGCAACAAATAATTCCGTCGTTTGTTTACAATTAAAGTAACGTTTCACTAAGTGGATAACGAAATAAAAGGAGAAACATAAATGACAATAAATAAGTTGTAACGAGAAGTAATATTTTAACATTTCTCTCTCACTAGACACAACAGGTTTAGTGTAAGGGTCTTCAATTTACGTTTTTCGGGTCATTACACAAAAATAAGTGCCTTTTAGATGCGTATTAGACTAGGCCCGCCAGCGATGGAACTCCTTTTAAGAAATGTAGGTGGCGAAGTATAGATTGTATAGACGAAGGTAATCGCATTAGGGATGGTCCATCCACGAGCTAAGTGCTAGAAAATGTCCCGCTTTTATTATTAACATTTTCCGATTCATCCCTTCCTTTAAAACCAACAGGGCTGTCGTATGTAATGAGATATTGGCGTTTTAACAAAAAGTCTCCGCAACCGGCGTGCGTGCATGGAGCGATGTATTTGGAAGAAGCACACTGGTCTGTAATGATAGAGATGTTTAACGCCCGGTGGTGTCTGCCTACTCTGTAAGGAACCTAGCGTGATGATATAATACCAAACAAAAAACCATTGCGGTCGGAGTCATGGCAGCGCAATGTAGTCCGAAACGAGTAGTGATTTTTAGTCACGATTTTTCGATCCATTCTAAAGGTTTTTTTTCCACCGTAGGCTCTCAGCTCGCGATAGAATATTCCCTGGAGTGGAGAGCGCGGAGCAGAGCGAGTAATCCGCTTTGGACGCGACACCCGCAACTTTACCGATAGCTGTAAATTCTCTACTTTAAACTTGCGCACCGTACAAAAGAGTAATAAGATCGGTCTTGGAGTAACTTTCCGACCCACAAAGTTCGGACCTTGCTTCGCATACCAATTGCACTGAACTTCTGTCATGTTATCATTACTCTTTAGGTACATAATTGCATGATAATATACGAACATTTCGAAATCCAAATCCACTGAACACCAATTAAAGGAAAATATAGATACTTGTAAGGAAACTTACTGCGTGCGAGAGCAACACTTATGAAAAAAATTACATGACATTTTTAAACATGCGAATAAAAAAAAGATGGGGAAGATATATTTTTTTCTTTGTACACAAATGTAAGTGGATTTTTGTAGATACATTCATTTCGTTTTAAAGTTAGGTAGTTCAGAAATAAAGCTTTTTCGTTCACGAGCTCCACAACCGAAATGTGTGAACACAGTTGAAAAATATATCTGTCAACTTACGTGCTTTTGTCTGTGATGCTTTGCGCTGCACTGTATTGTTGTTTCGTGGGAACGAAATAAATCTTGAACGCTGCACTTGTCAATATAAAAAAACGCATTTTAATCTGTGCGAAGCTTACAGATTATAAATTAATTAAAAAAATATATTGTC
This sequence comes from Parelbella ahira ahira, assembly GCA_018244795.1. Lineage (NCBI taxonomy): Eukaryota > Metazoa > Arthropoda > Insecta > Lepidoptera > Hesperiidae > Parelbella > Parelbella ahira. The sequence goes on from DWME01000503.1 coordinate 15,580, forward strand.
ACCGCATAAAAATTTCTCTATAAATCATTATATAAAAATTTATTGTTTTTTTGCCTATATTATTATTTTTGTTACATAGATAGAACTAAAACAATCAGCATCGTAATATACGGTAATAGTAACTACTTTCTACACTGCACCACAACATGTTAGAATAGATCACGAACCTTGGTTACGAATATTTAGCAAGTGTAGGTATAGGCAACATCGCGTTAAATAATCATAAAGCTCTTTTGAGGTAAAGACGTCGCCCGCCGGCCACCTAATTCTGTCGTTCATGGCTGCCGTGAGATGAAAACACGCTGCTTTAAATTCCAAATTCTAAATTCTGACCTAGTTACCACAACCTGTAAAAATGTATTTTACGTCCCATATGTATAATTATCTGTAATTTGTAGTTGTATATCAAAAAATCCGGGGTGATTCGGTGGTTCGCTAACCAGGCCTTAAAGATTCATTTTATACTGTAAATACATATAATACAACATTAGTCACTATGTGGTTTCGTGAACTAATTGTAGCCTTAAGCAACACGACGGAACCAATAATTGAATTCATTAGTTCGCAAACAGTGGAATTCAAGTTGTACCAATAATAACCCTTTCGTCAAACACGACGGTTGCTCGCGGTCGAATCGGCCCGCGGTCTCGCAATCGTTGACGAAAAATGTCGGTTCAGTACGAATTATTTATCGACTTCAAATACCGCAGCGCACTTTAACGGTGTACATTGCGAATTTACGGTCGCTATCGTTTTTATACTTGCCGTTATATAATTAATGCTGAATGGAGAACTGTAACTTCACAATATTCGTTTGTGTGGTTTTTTCCCTAATAAGTAGTACAAATATAATATGGTATACAAGTATGTAAGTGTCTTATAATTATAATTTCTAGGCTTTCGATAAACTATAAGTTACAAAAACAGCTCATTTGACTTACATATAAGTAATGAGATTAACACTAAGCCGCGGAGAAAATATAAATGTATTAATATCTTGGGATACCCCCATATACGGCAATCTGATTCGGCATGTAATCTTATTATTGTGTTTACATACATTCGTAGCACCGCGTAGCATATCTTTACTTGCTTTGATAAAAACTTTCAACCCTTTCGCAAATTGATGTCATTGCGCTAGATTTCTTCAAACCCTATGTAAAAAAATCCTAAGGTTTCATAAATGCATTTTTTTTCTTGTTCTTAATAGTTTAATCTGGTAAAGATATTGATTGGTAGCGAGCTTATATCTAGATTTGTCAAATCCAAATGTAAATATATCTATTACTAAACACTAACAAAAGTATTAATAAAGATTGACAAATTCAAGAAATTTAAAATACCTAGCAATGCGTACATATTTATGTACAACACCGTTCAGATCATGTAGTAATATGTATTAAATAGGATCACCTCTGTTCTGACGTTCTGACGTTGGGACGTGTGACTAACTGGTGTAACGTTAGAATACACTCCTTTGCCCACCCTTTCGGAGAAATACAGGCGTGAAGTTATATAATGAAATGCATAGAGAACCGTTCGCAAAGATGCAGGAAGATCAAAATGCATCGGGAGCGGCCAGTGAGTGAGTTTTTGTAAAGCGCAGGAAAGCTCTTAATCAGCAGCCGTCTGGAAGTGTCAGCGTAAAGTGCGCTTCAGACGTCTCTGCCCTCGTAGCCGTCAGGTTCATTAGTGTTTTCATTTATGTTTTGTTAGCTGCCAGAAACTATTAGATGTGATTGCTATAATAAATGATTGTTATTCTATATACAAATGTCTGCTTGCATCTTATATACCTACATATATAGATATTATAAAAATCAATGTTTTATAGATTCAAAAATGAATATAATAATCACTTCATTTTATTGACTGTTTTTATTATATAGAAGTTTTTTTAACTTAGGTACATGAAAAAAATATGAAACTTACACAAATTACACGATCATAATTATAAAACGCTTCAACAGAACAAGGACATTACAACCAATGTTATTTCCGTCCGTATTGCGTTGTGTTACATTTTCTGTTGACTCAATGGTAAAATATAATTGAGGGCATAAGAATTATTTAGAATAAGCCAATAATATGCCTATTATTATACCATTTCGCCGGGTCCCTTACGGGATGGGCAGTTAATACACTACCAAAAACCTCAACCCTAAATATTATGTAGGTTGTGTTTACCGATATATGAACGGGGACGGCGGTATATCAACAGAATGCACTCAATGGTTATTGGTAGCGCAAGGAATGACGAAATGTGTCGACGGAGCCCTGCGTCCACGAGGAGGTCACGCCGAATGGTCGGGGCGCTAGGCATCGAGCCGCCGCGAGCAGGGGCAGCGAGCACGTGAGCCCGCACCGGGGACCATTCATGTGCGAGGGCGGAGGCCTGCGCGCGCAACGATCGATACGCAGCCGCGGCGGGCAGTGCCCGGCCCGCCGCGCGACCTCTCGCACGCGCCACGCGCCGCCGCCGCGAGCCCATGACCGCCCTCCACAGATGACGGAGTCCCGCATACAACAGCATCACACTCATCCCGCACCCAGCACGCACAGGTTCGCCGCGAGTTCCCCTTCGCGTACATACCGTGCGACAAGGTACGAAAATCGATAACACGCCCGTCGACAGCCGCAGCGCTCCCGCTGACCACTCAGCCGCCGAGCCGTTGACCAGGCACCACCATCTCTGGGGGTGCTGGCCATTGATCTCTCCAAAGTATCTGTACCGATGTAACCTAAATTTATTTAAATCTTATATTTGTGTACAACCAAAGTGTAAATTTAAGCAAACTGAAGATTTCATACCTACTAGTAAATATTACTAAAATTACTAAATAATCATTTTGAAATAATTATTGTATTCCATACAAAAATTGCTAAGATATACTCTGGAATACATACATATGTATGTAGGAATCGCTTGAAATGTGCACCGCACGTGTTATAACATGTGTGATAGATGGACTCCATATAATGCATCCTTCAGTTAACAGTAATCAATAAAACAATTTTAATATACTTATAAGATGATTCCCTATGCTGTCGCTATTAAATCCTACAACTTACACAATTAGGTCCTACAGATTCAGAAGTCATTTCCCTCAGATACTTTTGAACCACGTGTATTCTTAATCTTAAACACACACACCATAAATTTCATTTAATAAATAATAGTACTTATAAAATTTCGAACCAAAACAGATTCAAACGTAATGAAAGAAAAAAATTAAATCAATAAAGTGGTTTGCTACTAAATATCAAATGTGCATGTAGTCTTGCGATAAGTGTTACCTACGTTTAAGCAAATTTCAAAATTTTGTAACCTTGAATATACTCGTATTTACGGAAATACCTACTAATTTCAAATACTTCGTAAGTTCGTATTATTCCTTCCGCGATCACTGTTATTCATAACTGTAATGGATTTCGCTTCCCCGCCGTTATTTTTAACCATGAAATTCAAGATTTTATTTTGTGACATTTACGAAAGTATTATTTGAAGTGAACTGAGCTTAAATTGACACCCGGTGTAGATAATTTGTGTGAACATAACATTATGGTGTTAAGATTTTAAAATGTAAGAATATGTGATTAAATTTGAGCAGATTTTTGATAGTATTAGTAACTAATAAAAATTTTAATAATAATTACTTATACTGTAAATAAACTGATTCCATTGCAATCATTAAGCGTTCTTAATAATTTTGAAAATTAATCGCTGTTGTTATATCTTATCTATACTCCATCAATGTATTAATTAGCTATTCTTATGAAACTCAATAGTAAGGTAATGCATATTGTAATTTTTTATAATTTTGCTCAAATTTTAAACATAAAACCACTTTATTCTATGATTATTAACCCTTAATTCCCTAATGTATTGGGATAAATGTTATTTCGGACGAATCTTTAAAGACATTGTCAAAGCTTGCCAGTCAAATTAATTCATAACTTTTCTAATTAAAAAAATAACCTTTTTTTCCGATTTTATTCAATTGATTAATAACTATTATAAATTTAACGGTAAGATAAATACCTAAACAGTAACACGAACACCGTTTTTGCTTCTACTAAACAAAAAACTTCAGGAACGAATCAAATTAAAGTCTGACTAAATTTTACTTTTATCTTGTAATTATTATGATATATGTACACATATGTATTTTTTAATATTCCCTAAAATTTACAAAACGATGAATAATAACTTCGAAAGTGAAACTAAATACATATATTTGATTCTCATTTTTTTTTTTTTTTTTTCGCCGAAAAAACGAGTTGAAAGTTTTGTTATAAATAATTTTGTCTGTGACTTTGCTAAATTAATTTAAACTTTATTATGCTTGATTTTACTCGGACTTAAGTTCGAAAAGGAGTGCAGAAATTAAATTTTTGTTAAAATTCGTAGTCCGCAAAATACCGTAATTTAAGAATTATTTACGGTTTTCAATCTTTTTTTGAAACTAATGCCCAAATCTCCACACCAGGCTTCAATGTCCATTCTAAAACTAAGTTTTTTTGATAATATTTTCGATATACCTACGCCTGAAATAAAAGGTAATTACGTTACATGACGCCTGTAATCCTCGAATGGGTAGGCAAAGGGGTGCAGTACACCCCCAGCTTTCACCAGTTACGTTTGACTCCCATGTAATAGGTGATGAGCCTATTGCCATACACCGGACACAGATCCCAATTCCGAGTCAGTAGTAATTCTAAATTAGAATACCTAATCCAATAGTAGCCGACGCAGGATTTGAAGCTAGGACCTCCCGATCGGCAGTCGCGCTTGCAACCGCTCGACCAACGAGGCTCTCAAGTTGTAAAGTTGCTAATGATAATAATAGATTTCACTGTCGTAAATTAAAAAAAAAGCAATGAATAAAAATTACGAAGGTAATCAAGATCGGCAAATAGTGGCGAGACAGTGATTATTAGGCGGAAAGCAGATCCGGAGAAGTGTTATTCTTCAATAGTTTCTTAAAACCCTTAAAAATGTTTTTCTGCCTAACACATGTGTTAGAAAACACATAAATAGAAAACAAAAATGACTAGCTCTGCGGTGGTGTACCATATTAGAGCGACACCGAGATAAAAGTCCCACTAAAATAACTAAATATTGTTCCTAATATTACAACATACCTCTAATTACGGACTCTCGGCAGGAAACAGCGGTATTATGAACATCTAGAGCAAATTAGCCACTAAGCCTTTGCGACTATAGGGAATCCCTATAAAAAATTCGTACTCATTTTAAAACACGCTACTTATATCGTAGTATACTTTTTGCTTCAATTTTCAGTTGCACGTGTATTGTACCATTTTTAATTTACGTTTATTCTTGAAGGTTACAGACACAAATAAAAAAAGATGAAAGGAAATAATTTGGCAAACAATTTGCCAATTCCGTATTTAATAGGGACGTTAGACACGGCGACACGGCGAAAAGGAAATAGAAGAATTTCCGTATAATTGTTCAATAACATTCAGGTCGATGTTTATCAAATCGTTCAGCGGCCGAAGCGTACAGGGAGCGAAACGTGCGAGCTAAAAACAGCTAGGCAATGCAACGTCACAATTCACAAGTAGCTTATAAAAGCAGGTAACAAAATCGATAAGCTGATTACTGTTTGAGTACGCGAGCGAGCGGCACGGCAGCGCCGGGAAGGGAGGTGGCAGCGGGCGGGCACCTCCACAATCCACAATATATCGTGATGCAGTGCAATTATTGCTGTACAAGAAGTAGTCCAAGGACGAAGCGCTAAAGGCCATGCACCCAAACGTACCGTCTAAAGAAAACAAGATGCTAATTATTTCAACAGAACGGCATTAGTGTTCGATATTTAACTAGCTTCAAAATTCGATACCTCTAACCTATTGTATATTATAGGGGTTGTTTTATCAAAACTTAATATGCGAATTTCCCCTTATTAGTAAGCAGAATAGTGTAGTACTTCCACTTTTCTCCAAATATACGTCCAATGGGCCTTTTAAGGCCCTATTTATTACATGGGACCAACTGCATGCTACTACTTATAATAAATAATCAAAATGTTCTGGTGTATAAAGATTAGGTACGTTTATTGTTTGGGGAACCATCAGAGCGAATGACATTCAGACGACCACAGATCCTCTAAGACATCTAAAACGATATCTAAAAGATACACTTATTAGGCGCGTAACTTATACTCTATCGCTTGTAGGTAACCCTTTTAAGGTTATCATTGGCGATGTATCTACACACGATTGGAAAGCCAACATGGAATTGAAATGCATATTTTAGCATGCATATGCACACGTGATAGGAAAACAATTACTACATTTCCTTATGCTAGAATTGCTAAAGCAATGCTAATGTCCCTTACGAGTTAATTTTTTTTTTATTTTGTTATAGGATAGCGTTTGGCTATGATTCCACTGGATAGAAAGCTCAGGTACATCTAAAGGTGGAGCACACATGCTTAGGAATAGCCTATTCACCTTTCCTTTAAGGAGTCCTCGGTTATGTATCTGAAAAAATTGATTCTGCTAGTGTTCCATTCCTATAGGCTGAAAAATAATGTTAAAATGGCTAACTCTCGTTAATCTTCTGCATCGCTTTCATAATATAATATCTGATCTCAAATTGTCTTGTCTACTTGAGCTTTTCATTAACCGCAGCAAAAATCGGCAGCTCATTGAGAAATTAACATTATTCATGCCCTGTTAAATTGCTGTGGCTATCACAAGAAATAAAATTCGCGTTTAAATTTTAAAAATACATTTAAATCATAAATCTAGCAGTGTTATGTAAATATAAAAAATGATTGATTGATTCAGATTTCTATCAATCGACATTTATTGCGAAATTATTACGAAATCGTACAATACACTCGTATATACATAGATACGGACCCTCAGATTTATGAATGTTTCTGTAAACTGAAAATTTTCATAAAATATGGGCTGGTATTTGAATGTTGTTCGCATTCGAAACAAATTGCTGGTAGTACCAACATGTTAATATATGCGATGAGGTTGCCTAAATATGAGATAATATCATAAAAAATATAAAACACATTTACAATATAATAATTATGCTATTGGCTTACCCGTCTCATCCTGAAAAGAGACCAGTATCCAGTAGTGAAACGATGACAGAATTGATAATGATGATGAGAAATGTTTTTTTTTTAATTCAATCTGGCATACAAACGCACCACCTGATTATAAATGATCACCGTCGCATACGGCCATGTGCAATGTCAGCGTAGTTGCCAAAGCGTAGCCGGTATCAAAGGAAAGCTCTTTTCACGCATTTCTTGAAGAAACAAAATGTATAATAATCTCCTATCAGCAGGTGATGCAACGACGATGAGTCGCCGTGCGCGGCCGTGACATGGGAGCGCAGGCATGGGCTGGCGCGCCGAGCAACCGCCGCACATCGCCGCCGGCTTGCTCCTGCTACTGCTAGTCAACCTGCCGGGTCAGTTGTCCTTACACAACAATTTTACCGCCCCAACAATCCCTCTCCTAACAATTTTCGCGTCCCAACAATTTATTTAAAAGATTATAGAAAAAAATCCCGCGCTTTTCATCAGGCTCGATATCAAGAAAATCCCAACGAAAACTTTCATTATTATTTTTGGGTACGTCGGGTTGACAGTTAATCATTATTTTTTTTAAAAAGGAACGTTTAAAAGGTATGCTAGTACCCTAGCTTCTAGTTAAACTACCTAACCAATATTTAATATTTGCCTCGGTAAATAACATTCGAACACCTTGTATGTTGCATACACATATAAACAACATTCACGGCAATCAATTCACATTATGCCAATACTTCAGTCATTACATATCTTTTATATTTAGATCAATATTTCAAAGTTCTGTCACTTAACATGAAAACTTTGTGGGTCTAAGAGTATAATTATATCTATACCACAGACGTTTAATACGCCTACATGAGAACACTTAAGTCGTGCCCCCAAGTTTACTCACCCTACAACCACTGTGTACGAACAAGGTGTTCCTTAAGTTTGATGCAGTAGATTTTATGAACCTATTTCATAGTTCATACTTACAACTAGGAAGTGCCTTAATTTGTGTATATTATAAACAACTTGCATTTTTTCTTGAAATATTACTCAACACTAAGTTTAAAGCATGGATATTTTTGTAAGATATTAACAATATTTGTTTTGTTTTCTAATAATTATATTGTATATGGAAATCAAGGCATTAAGTGTTATCGAAACGTCACTTGGTCAAGGAATTAATTTATATTAAATGGAATAGAATTAAATGTTTAAAACGAAACGCGATATAAATTGGCTTCAAGCATTTTATTTTTTGATTGACAATGAACGTATAGGGAGCCGTTAGTTCTGATGCCACGATGAAAACGAAATCATCGTCAAATGTGACGTGACAAAATTGAACAGTTTTTGTTTGCGTACGCTAAACATAGGGTTATGTTTACTGGAAAATGTTGTCGTAGTAACTTGCCACCAAGACCACCAAGATGCTGTGCACATCACAGCGATCCTCGGCGAGAGCGTCGTGTTCAACTGCCAGGTGGACTTTCCCGAAGACATCCCCGTGCCGTACGTGTTGCAGTGGGAGAAGAAGGTAGGCGAAACGGTACGACGGCCCACACTCCACTCTTACAATACAACGCTGCTCATCTACCGTGTACTATTTCTGTTCAGTAGAGAACTGCTCGTCCCCGCGACGCGCCACCCAGACTGTAAAGTATAACTTGAGTGCCTGTGTAGGCAACGACTTCTCGTATTGTCCCGTGCTAGTGGTACGCGCGGGCGCCGCGGGGGGGCGCGCGCTGCCTCGCCCCGCGCGCGCCTGCCTAACGCCTTTTATGTATTGTGTCTGCCTCTTCAGCGTTATTGCCTTCTTGTATCTGCCGCGCTCGCCACCCCACCGACCGGTCGTACACCACAGTAACAAAGGCCTACAAAGCGAGTCCGAGAGAGCAGCAGACCCCCGTTAGATACGAACAAACACAACACTACCACATTACAATTATGATAATGTTTTTTTAATTATTTTTACAATTTTGGTATAACTATGATTTTTTATTTTTGGGTGCACCGAGTTTTCCTGAAAATTAGCATTGGGAGCACGTCGTTCTCGTAGCTTACACGGCTGACACGGGGCACGCGCACTCCCTCGCGCACTGGCGGCGGTTCTGTCTGTTTCTCTCTTCCTGTGGCTGTGGGCTTCTCCCACGCACTTTGCCAATTTAGACTTTTGTACAGTTGCATCGTACTTTAATGTCTAAGTCTCGTACCGTATATATTGGACTTACGCTGCATGCTGTATGTTTTTGTTTCCTTGTTTATTCCTTCGCATGTCATGTTTTTGACATTACCACATACATACTATTATTTAGTTACATTAGCATACGATACAGTATACCAGTATCAGATGTTTATTTAACATTGCTTTTAACAAATAACATAATATACAATAAATGTGCTGATCTATTCTGTCACTGACTCCGTACAAGTCTAGCGTACGACGCACCTTATATTGAGTACCTTGCATGTTTGTTAACAATTACTTGTACAGGCGTCTGTTGTGTAACAAAAGTGTAATTTAAACGCCGTTACAAGGTTGATAAGACACCATCACTTTCTGTGCATCATATTTATTTTGTATCGTGATTCATTGTTATAGTTGTGCAAAGTATAATGAAGTAGGTAGAGCGTTACTGTGAAAGGTATGTAGTTATTGCAATTCGCGCCAATGTTAGGATGTTATTACATCAGTACTGTTGATGTCGGTGTAGGGGCAGGACATCCCGATCTACATCTGGTACGAGAGCTACCCGACGCACAGCGGGGAGGGGTATGAGGGCCGAGTGTCGCGCGTGGCGCCCGATTCGCCTTATGGCGCCGCCAGTCTCAATCTCACCAATATCCGCGAATCCGACCAGGTACACTACATTTGCCAGCTTTTATTACCGCCTAAATTGTCAACGTAAAACTTTTATCATATTTCAAAATAATTCCTCGACTCTATCACCACCCATGGTGATTATATATGACCTACATATACAGCAGTAATATATTCAAAAGCTATACTTAAACAGGCCAATATTGGTAACATAGAAATTGTTATTATCTATTTTAGCAATATTGGCCATATTGCTAACATACTCGTATTCCAATAAACAAAAAATCTCTCGATCCTATGATTATCGCCCATAATGACCATATGTTAACTCCTAATTGGAAAATACATATATAGCAATAACTATTTACAAACTGAACTGAAACAGGGTTGGTACGAGTGCAAAGTGGTGTTCCTCAACCGTTCGCCGAATCAGCACAAGAATGGCACATGGTTCCACCTCGACGTGCACGCGCCGCCGCGCTTCTCCATCACACCGGAAGAAATTATATACGTCAATTTAGGTTCGCAATTAATATCCTAATCAAATAGAAAATTAGTTTCAAAAAATAATGTAAAACATATGGAAATGGAGGTGACATGATTGTTTTTTATTCTTTTCTTTTCATTATAAATAAAGATATTATACCCTTTCAAGTGTCGTCTCCTCTCAAAATTGCTTGAAATACGTTCAAAAATGAACTACGTACAAAAAACTTTCCTAACAAAACATTTTATGTCTTGAATTGTTCAATAAAAATTCTTTAATTTCTTTTCAAATTTCCAGTATTAGAAACGAATATTTTATTTTCACTGTGAATAATTAACTGCCAGCGCTAAGCCAATATTAATATAACCCTCAAACTATAGGAGATGCAATAATACTCAACTGTCAAGCTGAAGGAACACCTACTCCCGAAATCTTGTGGTACAAAGACGCGAATCCCGTAGAACCTTCTGGAACAGTTGGCATATTTAACGACGGCACGGAACTCCGCATCAGTAACATTAGACACGAGGACATTGGGGACTACACGTGCATCGCAAGAAATGGAGAAGGCCAGGTCTCGCATACGGCGCGGGTCATTATAGCTGGTGGTGCTGTGATTACAGTGAGTGAATAATAATATATTTTGGTACATCTCCACATGCGGCTATCTGATCCCTAAGTACGCATCAATAAAGATTATTTTAACGTAACTATCAGGCTAATAAGCTACATAAACATATTCTAAATATAATACATATATGAATAGTAAATATATACATAGATTCTTCTTTTTATTCAAATAGACTAAATAAGTCTATTTAATCTTGATACCGAAAATTGTAACAATTTGTCATTTAGAGTTGCCGAAAAATCCATCTCCTTTCCAAAGAACCCAACGCTACTCAAACATTTTTAGATGCCTCCGACAAACCAGACGAAGCTCGAAGGTGAGAAGGTTCAGTTTTCATGCGAAGCCAAGGCACTACCCGGAAACGTGACGGTGAAGTGGTTCCGAGAGGGCGCGCCCGTGGCGGAAGTGGCGGCGCTGGAAACCAGGGTCACGATCAGGCGGGATGGAGCTTTGGTGATCAACCCGGTGGCTGCGGACGATTCTGGACAGTGCCTGTGCGAAGTATCGAACGGCATTGGCGACCCTCAGAGTGCTTCAGCAAATTTAAATGTAGAATGTAAGAAAAAAATATTATTTACAAATATGTATATGTGTATCCTATCAATCACTAAAAATAACACTAAGATACACGACATCTTAGTTTTACTGCCTTAATAAACTATTTATGTCCCGCAGACAATATATTATAAATACAATCAATGGAACATTCTAAAAAACGAACTATATTTACCGCGTTAATGACTTTAATTGTTATAATACGCTGAAGAATAATAATATGAATAATATTAAAGACTTATCTTACTAAGTATATCATAGATATATTTTACGTGACAATTATTTGCAGATCCAGCGAAAGTAACGTTCACGCCGACAGTGCAATATCTTCCTTTCCGCTTAGCGGGCGTAGTGCAATGTTATATAAAGGCGAACCCACCACTGCAGTACGTGACCTGGACGAAGGACAAGAGGCTGCTGGAGCCGTATCAGACCAAGGACATAGTGATCATGAACAATGGCTCGCTGTTATTCACACGTGTTAATCAGAACCACCAGGGTCGATACACCTGTACTCCGTACAATGCACAAGGCACCCAAGGCTCCTCAGGTAAAAACACGCTCAATAGTACACAATAGTTGCCAGCTCTTTTTTTTTATTTCGGTAATAAATCAAAACTACAATAATATGGTATTCTTCAAAGAATGAATTTAATGTATTTTCTATCCTTCTCATTCTGGGAAGAGACCCGTGTTCAATATCGGAAAGATCAGTGTTAACGATGATAATGACGATGAGGATAATGATAATGGTGATAACGATCTTTTGCTCTTAGATTTTTCTTCAATTTATATCAATACAGCTATGTATGACTATTTTAATAACTTATATTTAAATCTTTATGTTACCTTTATTTTTCAACATTTTAGGTCCCATGGAAGTATTAGTACGTAAACCGCCTGTATTTACTGTGGAACCAGAGCCTCTGTATCAAAGGAAGGTGGGTAACGAATGGAACTTATTTATAAAATGTCGAAACTTGAAATTCTCAAGTTGGAGTACTTAGTCTTGATTTGTAATAGATTTTTGATAATCGGTTTTCAATCTATATTCCATATCATAGCACGTACAAAACAACTGTTTAGAAATGGGACTACTACATACTTCTACCTACCACTTTAGGGACATATGAACTTCGTGTTATTTTAAATTTATTACAGGTACGTAACGAAAAACAATAAATAGCCAGCTGGTGTATCGTATACAAATTTACGACTGCCATATTAAATTTCTATATTATACTAAGGATATTTCGAACGGAAAAAGCATTGCACATTTAGAAAAATATACCAACAGCCGGCACAAAAAGCTTAGTAACTGGACCCCGAAATACTATTCAATGGGGCATGTGCCAATGAGAAAAGAAAAAAACTTTAAGGTTATGGATACCAAGCAAACGGAAACACTAAAAACGGAAACCAACCCTTCTTGTTGTGTTCTTTGTTATATTAACGTACCCAGCAACAAAATTTATATAAGGTCCTTTTGTAAAGTTTTGTAATGAAAACGAAATGTCGGTTTAACGGTCTGCTTTCCGCGACGATTATTTCGCGACTATTATCGCGAATATTGTACATGAACAATTAAAATTATTATCACTAGAACATATTTTTATATAATTCTTTTTTCGTATTTTGGGCCTTTCAAATACACCGACTGGGTGAGCAAAACAGAATTTGATTATTTTTAAAATAGTACTTAAGCAAATGTGCTTAAGTACTATTTTACTAAGTAATATCACGCCTATAATCCCCGAAGGGGTAGGCAGAGGAGTGTAGTACACTCCCATAATCCACCAGTTACGTTTAAGTCCCATGTAATAGGTTGTGAACCTATTGTTTGTTCTTTCATGTTGAACCTTGAAAGAAATCACAAATTTCCTCGTAATTAGATTCGCTACTTATAGTTAAGTATTTGTCGAGATAATTGTGAAATGCATGTGTTTATTGTGGACGACGCAGGTCGGGGAGTCAGTGGAGATGCACTGCGAGGCGCAGGAGGCGGAGGGCACGCAGCGGCCGAGCGTGGCGTGGCGGCGGCGCGACGGGCTGCCGCTGCAGAAGAGCCGCGTGCGCGCGCTGGGCGGCAACATCACCATCGACACGCTGCGCCGCCAGGACTTCGGCATCTACCAGTGCGTCGCCTCCAACGAGGTACCTACTGTCCACCCTCTGGACTGCACCTACAGGCAACGATATTAATTGTAATGCATTCGAGATTAAACTCTTGAGTTGAGGAAATGATGCTCGTAAAAACTTGACTATTAGTATACATACTCCAAGCTCTCTACTTATATCGAAAGGAACTTGGCGTGACGATATGTGTGTACAATATATACATAGATATATTTTACTCGCTGTCGGCAGGTGGCGACGATAGTGGCCGACACGCAGCTGGTGATCGAGGGCACGCAGCCGCACGCGCCCTACAACGTGTCGGGCACCGCCACCGAGTTCCAGGTGACGCTGCGCTGGCAGCCGGGCTACGCGGGCGGGCCCGACTACAAGCAGGACTACACCATCTGGTACCGCGAGGCCGGCTTCTCCGACTGGACCAAGGTGCCCGTCACACCGTCTGGAGCCACCTCGGTAAGTTCAACATCAGGTTGGGTTAGGTTAGATAAACTCAGATTATTTTATTCACTTCATCGTCATAATAATCTCGCTATAAAACCATCAATTAGCAGAAGTTACTCAAAGACATAAATACTTCATATGAGTTATTGAAGTTGCTTTTGAACAGGTTACGATAAATCGCCTTCAGCCAGGAACAACCTACGAGTTCCAAGTGAACAGCAAGAACACGATTGGAGAGGGAATGATGAGCAAGGCGATCACGATACGGACACTCGGTAATTGCTACGTTCTATTCAACTGAAATACGTACAGGAAATAACATTATTTAAATATGTTTAACGTTAATTGACTATTGGTGTGGGTTATTTTTTCTTTAATTTTGTCAGGTATCGATGGTGAAACATTATATTTATTTTTTTACTAAATATTATACAATAAATATTTTAAAATTTTCTTGTTTTTTTTTTTTCAAAGCATAAATTCAGGTGGTATGAAAAATTTCTTTACGGGAGCAAACCGTAAAAACAGAGGTCAAGGTTTTTTTTAACTTTATTAATGCAAAATTTGACTTATCATTTAACAAGCAGCAAAACTTACTGACCGCTACTCAAGCGGTTATTATTGCTGTCAGGACTGGACTACTATTAATATATTTGGAAGCAGTCTTAACCGCCTATGTTACATTCTAGATGTAGGCGCGAAACCGAAGGTGACCCCCACAGCCGCGGGGCCGGTAGACGAAAAGATTTTTCAAAAAGCACCCGAAGGCTCTGGTATACCTTTATGTAGCACTCGCTTTCTCGTCATCATCACCTGCCGCTCCACCTAGACTAGTCCCGCAGCCAGTTCTACAGGTTGACGCGACTACGTGCACGGTAGCCATGTCTGTCACGCTTACATCATCATTGAATTGTTTGTTTAATGTCGCTTCTGCATCTTAGTTCGTGGTATTTGTTGTGTTGTCATAGTTTGACGTTACGTGTCCGCCCTCTTTGTGCCATTTAGATAGTTATATTCATAACCTACTTTTATTTTTATATGACACATATCTATATAGCTGAGACACATCGTTCAACACTCGAAAGAATGCTGTTGATATTTTACTGTAGAATTTTAAGTTTTGAGTGATTGATTTGAGAGAGAGAAGCTACAGACTTACAATTATGAGGAGATTTAAAGTGAGCGGAGTGTGGGCGCAGGTCCGAAGTCGGGCCCGCCGCGGAACCTCACGGTGACGGAGGTGCACAACGGGTTCCTGATCACGTGGCAGGCGCCGCTGGAGCGCGCGCACCTCGTGCAGTACTACACCATCAAGTACCGCACCGACGCGCAGTGGAAGACGCTCAACCGGGGGCAGATCCGCCCCGAGGAGACCAGCTACTTGGGTAAATTCACAACGACCGATGCGTGTAAATCGAGCAGTGTCTATGACCTCGACGTGCTCCTTTCATTCTTTCCCCGCCCTAGTCACACGCAGATGCCACAAAGATGTTTAATTCTCATAATTTTGTCTGTTGCAGTAAAAAATTTAGTCGGCGGCCGGACGTACTACTTCCGAGTGCTGGCGAATTCGGCGACGAGCTACGAGAGCTCGGACGAGGTGAAGTTCCCGGTGCCGGCGCGCGTGAAGCACAAAGCGATCACGGCGGGCGTGGTGGGCGGCATCTTGTTCTTCATCGTGGCCATCATCCTGTCGGTGTGCGCCGTGAAGATCTGCAACAAGCGCAAGCGCCGCAAGCAGGAGAAAGGTGGGTCCGGCGCGAGGCGGCCGCTGCTCGCCCCCGCTTACCCACACTCGCTCTGTGTGTCTCCAGTTTGAAAACGCAAACAATAGTCTGTCCTTATAAACTTTGATTCTAATCAAGACAAAGTAAATTGCCATATTGTCGGTGAAAAAGCTA
This sequence comes from Parelbella ahira ahira, assembly GCA_018244795.1. Taxonomy (NCBI): domain Eukaryota; kingdom Metazoa; phylum Arthropoda; class Insecta; order Lepidoptera; family Hesperiidae; genus Parelbella; species Parelbella ahira. The sequence goes on from DWME01000503.1 coordinate 31,628, forward strand.
ATTTTAGTTAACCACCCGATGTTTCTCTTTATCATGATTTGACACTTTTATGTCTGCTTTAGTAGGTACTGAATACTGCCAAGTGATGCTTGTAACAACGATACGATTTCAAATGCCTCAGAGTATGAAAAACGCATGTACATAAGTGCCCTTAACACGCCTGTATTCATTTGTATAATAGTATGTTTCTTCATATTATTCAGTTTACTTCATATTATATACAATTTAATGAAATAAAATCACCCCATATTTTTAACAATTATGTCACGCATAGTTCATTTTAAAAGTATTTGTTATGCATCTGCTGAATTTTATTTATTTATGGCTTATGTTATACGTATGTACTCGTATAATGTTAATACACACGCTTTCTTACGTCACTTTAGTTTACGCTCAAATCCGTTTGTAGCATTTAGCGCAGTTTTCAAGCGGAAAGAAAGGAAATGTAAATAAAATTGGCTAAAAATTATCGAAGTTATTTAAAAATAAAAAGTGAACAGTTTTTTAGATCTATTTTTTTAATATTTGTGGCACAGCTCAACCGATGAATTTCAAATTCTAATCAAATCTAAATCTTGGTGATTCCTTTCAAACGCCACATCGCGGGTTTCCATAGGTTGATTTATTCTCAAGATATACAACAAAAAAATATTTACACACATACACGACTGTGCATATCTCAGAAAATAAAAAAGTAGCATTTGTAACTAACTCGAGTTTTCAAAATCAAACTAAAAAAATTATTAGCCCTTTTTTAATAATCTTTGATTTTAATACGTGAAGTAAACATTTTTTTATGTTCTTTTAACGTATTTTCACATTTTAAGCCTCGTTTTGAGATCGTCTTGTTAATAGGTTTCAAACATTTTAAACGTTGTATAAAACTGTGCTGTCTTTATCCAACAATTTCCTATATCGCATATTGAAATCAAATACGGTGTAAAATGTTAAAAACCTATCTATCTTGCTTGCATGTTAACGCTTTCCATGATCAATCACAAACTAATTCGCAAATGGAACCTTTAGTTAGTTATTTTGTATTAATTTGTACGTATCTAATGAAATTACTGTTTGATTATTACTAAAGCTAATACTAATTAATAATATAGTAATAAGGTTAAATTAACAATGGGCACGTGGCCGAGTAAGGACTGGCACAGATATGCACATGGGACTGGGAGTAAGGGAAGCAAGTAATGAATTTCAATCATTATTTCATTAAGATAACCGCATTCATTCACACACTGCTTTTATTGTGAACATC